>JABJVR010047762.1:0-26621 GCA_025773905.1 Chitala chitala
TGGCCCCTTAGTTCCAGTGAAGGAAACTCTTAAGGTGTCAGCATACCAAGACATTTTGGACAATTTCATGCTCCCAAATACACACACACGCCACCATGCCCCCTTTTGGAAAATGTAACAAAACCAAGGCCATTTATAAGGGAATATTCAACACATACAATTGGCTACATGTTTCCATGCACTGATGAAAGCAAACAGCCTTCACTATATTGCTACCATATAATTAGAGGATATGCTGAATTTGTCATTTGGAAAGAGGTTAAAGACACTCAGACTGCATTTACATTGAAAACTCCTAACCATCTTAATTAAGATTACAGACTACAATTATCCCCTCTATAAACAAAACTAAAGCAAAGTAGCATACAGTATTCCATTATTGCATTTTTTTTTTTTTTACAAACATGCTTTTAACTGCTGTTAAAAAAATAATGTAACCTTTCATTAATTTCAAGGATGCACCAACACCTTGATTTATGTACCATGGCACCTTTAGAATCTCTACCCTTTGAAAGGATTCAATTTATGATTCAAAGGTGAATCACAAAATCACATTATGCACCCATGTTGTTTGACCTCACATTACGAGCATGTGGGAAATGCATACACAGTTGTTAATGCAGTCTAACAGTGTAATTACAACCACTTCCTCATTTGCAATTTCCTGCTGTTTCATGCTGAAGCAGGGGTCTTTTTAACTGCTGAGGTCCAGATGCAAGAAGCCAGTGGTGGTGGTGCTTGACTAACAGCTCCACCCCCTATGTGACTGCCCAATGGCTCTGACTGACGGGAGAAGGGGGACAGCTCAGGATAGGTGTGCGGGAGCTACTTGAGTGAGAAGCCGGGGAATCTGAGTCTCAACCCTGTGTGACAGATCTCACTGAAAATACAGATGCAGCACCAAGTGGGGCCTTTGTCATTCAAACCGACCCGGAAGCAACCCGGAATCGACCCGAACTAATTCACATTCTGTAAGGTAAGCACCATTCCCAAAGGTACAACAAGTCCCCATTAGAAAGTTGAATATGTAAATAGGTTCCTTACTGAGACGTGCAGTTTATTGTTTTAATTGTTGTAGAGGACTTCTGTAGCATTTGAAGACCATTTTGTTCAGCATAAAAAAAACTCCCTGCACTTCACATCATGATACGTGGTGTGACAAAAGGACTCCACTCTTTCTCTGAATAGGAAAGGGACAGTCAACCACTGAAAATTAACTGAAGTCCAATTTATTTTTAAACGAGTAAATGATGGGAAATGGCTGTCGTGCATATGGCAGGACAAGAAGGTAAAGAGATTTTCTTACAATGTGAAATAACTCTACTGATGACCGCAAATGGTGTGAGTGTGTGCGTGTCTGTGCGCGCGCGCGTGCATGTGTGAGTGCATGAGCACACAAAGGACTGGGAAACACTCGCATAAAGATGCCCAAATAGCACTCAGATATGTGCAACTGTGCACGCCTTCATGGTTACCAGTTCACACGTGCTGTACTTAGGTGCTGTACCCAAACATTATAACAAAGCACACGACTGCGTGCTCTCTTATCTAAATGCACTGTAAAGCCATCTTTCTAAAAATGATGTTTGTCACGAGACTACCCAGAATATCTGAACACCTGTGTGTGTGTGTGTGTGTGTGTGTGTGTATACGCATACATACACTGCCCTTTTGGCTGGGATAGGCTCCAGGCCCGTGACCCTGACCTGGATAAGTAGTCTGAAAATGAATGAAAAACAAAACGAGACCCAGATTTTCTCCTTTATAAAACTTTGTACACAATCTGACCTATAGCTCCCTGATTACAGAGAACCCCTTTTCTCCACAGGATAACATTGTGGAAAAAAATCGTAAAATAAAAATCACTGTTTTTTTGTAATCTGACAAAATCCAAATATATATATATATATTCCCAACAGATTTATAAGACAGTTGCAGAAGAAAATGGTTTCAAAAATAAAAACAAAAATTTTCCATGTTTGAATCCCTAATTACAAATCAACAAAAATAAAACTCCATTAATCCACCTTAACAAGATGAGGTCTAATCCTCTGGACAGAACATACATTCAGCAAAGTCATGGGATTTCAGTTATTTCAAAAAGATAGATCTGGACACAATTGGCTCTAAAATGCTTTTAAGTAGCTGTTCATGCAGGCAGAGCGTTCCTGTTCCTGACTATTCTTGCTTTTTAATTGGCAGAGAGTGGCTGTTGCAGGTCAGTGCTCCTTCCTCCAGCTCTAAATTAGGCTGCCAACAGATGGGTTTGGCTTGCAGACAGTCCGCTTCGCAGAGAGATGACTCATTGCCAATTAATTTGTGTTTTGTGTGCAGATAAGGGTGTGTGTGTGTGTTTGTGTGCGCGTGCGTGCGCAAGCAGAGACATTTGAGGCCGTTGCCTTACAGATTTTTGGGTCCTTGAGTGTTTCCGTGTCTCTGTCTGGGCTTTTGACTGTGCATCTTTATGGTGTATATTTGCACACTCATGTCTTTAAGAGCTTTGAGTCCCTGCAAGAAAACATCTGCATGCATGTATGTGTGACTGGAATGTGTGACACTGCTTGGGAGATACAACACTCTGTAAACGATCAGTATACGTGACCAAAAGCATGTGTGTTTATGTGTGTTGTGTACATGTCATGGACCCAATTCCAATATCTACCCAATCTAAGCGTTAAATATGTGTGCAGTTGCACCAGAAGTGTGTATGCACCTCAGTCTGAAACACGGGAGTCTGATGAGTCTACATGTATATGAGTCTACATGTTCATGAACATCTGTGCTCTGATGTAATTTGCACAATCCTTACTCAGGAAGCCAAGTTTAATATACAGTTAAACATTTTGCTAACACAAAAATGTATGCCAGTATGCCAAGAACAAAATCTAGGGCAATGATAAGAATTTTAGTTCTACTTAGATGTCTTATGGAAAGTGAAAGGAAGTTAAACACGTGTTTTTACATTCTTCGTCACAGACCGAGTTAAAAATTTAACATTTGTTGAGGGGGAGGATTTACTTGCATTTCACCAATGTTCCCATTTGTGAATGACACGACGTCTAGCATTTAATAAACTTAAGTACTTTACTCTGAAATTCTCCAATTAGATTTAGGTCCATTTCAGCTAAACACATGGAGCAATTACTCAGGGAACACAGCACTTGTGATCCTTACAGGATATCTTTGAACATGCAGCAAAGATGAATACCATTTCAAAAGCTTTTGACACAGTCTTACTCAATTTTCAGACAGAATTTAATAGATTTATACACAGATGACTTGGAATACAAGGTAATATACTTGCAGACATAAAAATACCCATGTATGCTTAAGCACTACAATGTCCATTTGAGACAGTGTACTGTAACCAGATTGTGTCACGAAGCTTACTGCTGGATCAGCTGCACTTTTAAAAGCATGTAACTGCCATATTGTATCATGGTCAACAAATCTGTTAAATTAGCCAACAAAAAACAGACATAGAGAGAACAGCTGTCTAATCACTGAAGTGGGAGACATCTGGTGACTGGTGAAACTTAGTAAGGATGTAGAGCTCGACCACAGGAGTTGGGATATAGCCGTAAGTGGCCAAGGACCACCTTAGCCACTGCTGGCATTAGGAGAGATGTAAATTTGTCTCTGCAAATTAGCAAGTAATTGAGCCGTCAAAACCTACACACATTAAAACCAAACATTTCTGGCAATAATGGCTTCAAAATTCCTAAAATATCACTGGATGCTACACCAAGAACTCCTCTCTCCAAAAAATCTCACACAAAAACCAAAATTAAGCATCATGATCTCCATAATTCCTGCAACTAGTGCAAAATGTAATTGTCCTTTGCCAACAATAACCATCCACTCCTTCACACTCTAATCAAGTAACTAATGCTGGAAAAATAACCATCCTATAACTACAGGATGCTACTATCTGCTATATTGTGTTTGCAATGTTGAAGCCTGCCATCATCACCCTAACACTCCTGTACTCACTCTAAAACCCATGCCCTTAGCCCCCTCATCCTATTGTTCCAGCAGACATCTGCTTTGCCTAGTTGTAAACTGTGAAAGATTATGAAAGGTAGTGGAAAGCCAGAAACTGTGAGCTTTAAGGCAAGGAGGGAAACTAAGATCTCCACAGCTGCATATGTAATTCATGCCTCATGGCTGCATTGGTTCTTCATATTTTGACTTGTTCTTTGCAAGACATTAACATGATGAATCTGAACTCCTTTACTGAGCTGCCAAAGTACATGCTTACCAAAAAGACACTTCCACAAACACCAGACATTTTGGAACTTGTATTTCCCATCATTGCGTGTTTTGGCAACAGGAAGTGATCATACCTTTGGGCTGGATCTTTCACCTTTGAGCTCACTATCACATCATACCTTTGAGTTTCTTATACTTAAGTGCCTTGGATAAGGCACTGAAAGGTCAAGCATCAGTATATTTAATGGAGCCGATTAATACAGATACTACAAATCATTCTTTACAATCCGAGAATGCAGGCCTTCTTCTCTTTCCACATACACAGTCCCTTGCAAAAGTATTGGTGTTTGTCCTGTTTTTCTGCATTACAACCTGGAATTAAAATAGATTTTTTTGTGGGTTTGTACCATCTGATTTACACAACAAGCTTATGACTTTGAAGATGCAAAATACTTTTTATTGGGACAAAAAAGATAAGACACAAACATCTGGAATGCATATTCACCCCCTGTGCTATGAAATCCCTAAATTAGATGTAGCCCAATCAATTAACTTCAGAAGTCCCATAATTAGATTAACTTCTACCTGTGTGCAATCAGTGTCACATGATCTGTCACATGATGTCAGTATAAATACACCTGGTCGGCAAGGTCCTCGAGTTCGCAACTGCAACACTACTATGCAGGCAATATGAAGCTCAAGGGGCTGTCCAAACAGGCCAGAGACAAAGTTGTGGAGAAGTATAGATCAGAGTTGAGTCATAAAAAAAAATCCCAAAATTTGAACCTCCCATAGAGCACCATTATATCCATTATAGCAAAATGGAAAGAATATGGCACCACTACAAACCTGAGCAGAGTAGGCTGCCCACCAACATTCACAGGCCCAGCAAGAAGGGCATTTATCAGAGATGCAACAAGAACACCAAAGATAAGACTGAAGGAGCTGCAGAGACCCACTGTGGAGATGGGAGTGCCTGTCCATAAGACCACTTTAAGCCGTACACTCCACAGAGCAGGGCTTTATGGAAAAGTGGCCAGAAAAAAAGCTATGGCTTACAGACAAAATAAGAAAACACAATTAGGGTTTGCCAAACAGCATATATCTGACTCCCCAAACACATGGAAGAAGGTTCTCTGGTCAGGTGAAGCTAAAATTGAACTTTTTGGCCATCATGGAAAACGTAGTGTGTGGTGCAAACCCAACACTTCCCATCACCCTGAAACACCCCCCGAGTGAAGCACAATGATGGCAGCATCATGCTGTGGGGATGCTTTTCATTCCTGAAGTGCTGTTTCCCCCTGTTTCACTCTGCCTGAGATATGAGACTGGGATGGAGGTTTACCTTCGAGCAGGACAACTACCTTAAACTTACTGCTAAAGTTACATTGGAGTGGTTTAAAGACAAACATTTAAATGTCTTTGAATGGCCTAGTGAAAGCCTAGAGCTCGATCAATTTGAGAATCTATGACATGACTTGAAGATTGCTGTATACCAACACAACCCAACTAACATTAAGAAGCTGGAGCAGTTTTGCCTTGAAGAATGGGCAAAAGTCCCAGTGCCAACATGTACTAAGCTAATAAAGACATACCCCAAGAGACTTGCAGCTGTAACTGCAGCAAAAGATGGCTCTACAAAATATTGACCTTTGTACCCTCTTGTTTAATTTGTTTAATTGTTTGTGTTACAAGAAATATTTTGTACCTTCAAACTCATAAACGAGTTGTGTAAATCAAATGGTACAAACCCCCCAAAATTATTTTAATTCCAGGTTGTAATGCAGAAAACCAGGACAAACACAGGGGTGAATATATTCGCAAGGCACTGTGAAAGTATTAACGCTACTTTAGCTGCCATAAGTGTTATTTGATTTGGGTTGCTCTTTTTGTTGTGTTTTGTGATTGTTCACTGGGTGTGTGTGCACGCTGGCTTTGGGTGGGAGTTGCGTAATGTTTGTATTGTCAGGAGCGGAAATTTTAAATTGTTGCACTTCCGGTTTTCTATGAATCAAAGGACAAGTGAAGGCGAATGTAAACATTCTCTGTGTTAAGGTAAAGAACTTTAAATGTTATACCTGACGCTGAAGATTAGTTTCACCAGATCATCATTTTGTTCCCTCTTGGTCATGTGCAGCTAGTGAGGTATGTTTATAGTTTTTGCGTTTATTTGTATTTTGTAATGTATATGTATTAAAGTGCTTTTCTATGTTATGTGTCAACAGTTCGACGATGGGTTAATATTGTGACATAATCAGATGAATAAATCCATCTGTGTAATTGGAACAAGGCTTGTGTATTTCCTGGAGGGAGTAAAAGCTACAACATTCAGTTGCAGAGTCCCTAGGCTAGGGCACAGTTTGCCTGGCTAAGTACAGGATGTGAAATCAGTCTCAGTCTTTAAATACTGACTGAAGACGTACTTCTATGATTTACCTTTCCCACAGTAATCCTCATAGCTCACTGTAATTAACACTGCTGGTGCTGCTGTACATGCCAATGTACATCCAGTGTTCTGTTATGTGACTGCCAGTCTTTCTATTATGTATAACACCTCTCGGCAAACCAGTGTACCCCACAAGATGAGGCATTCACCCAAGAGATCCCGCAAGCCTACAAAAGCATACTCTTACATCTGTAACACGGCCAGGATTCATACTGGAGTCATTTACATTAATAGTCCCTACATTAGCTTTGTATTCTGTAATGTTAACATACCCAGGAGGAGCTGATAGGCCAGTTGACCTTGGGCCCCCAGGTTTCTTTTTAATCTCCAGACCACAGAGTTTTTGGTTCCTCTCCTCTGTTGTCGATTGACCTTAACATCAATTTTAACTTTTGAACTTTTGAAAAAGTTAACTTTTGAACTTGTATTCCCATAAAGCACCTTGAGGAAACTTGTTCGAAACGCACTATATATATATAAAAATTTACTGAACCGAACTGAATACCTTAATCAGTGTAAAACCCTCAGCAACACAATCACACTCAACAATGAATGTGACTTTGCAACACGTGAGTTAGGACTGCATTACTCAGGAAAAAAAAATGCATTTAATTTAATTTAATTTATTTAACGCATTAAGGCATTAACTGATTTGTAACCTTAAGTGACCATTTTATAATTTAACGCAGTGTTCGTCAAACAAGTGAGCCAGAGGTGCACCACCAATTTAAAAAACCATCTAATCCAAATTACAGAGCATTCCTGCCAGCCTAATATTTACACAACATTGGTTTAATCAGGTGTAGATACTGACCTAAAGTGCTACCAAAGAAACGCAATGCAAAGCAGACTAAGACAGCAGACAGGCAATGCAACATCAGTTTGCAGTTTGCATTCTCACTGGTGCACTGATTCCTCATTCCCATTGTCAAAATGTCTTCTATGTGGTGAGACACTTTTGAATGAGTCCATGATATCAAGTAAACTAAAAATCCATCTCAACATTAAACATTTGTCGCTATCGAAAAAGTGTGCAGATTCTCTTAGGACTGCGAGAGCAAAACATGCAGCAAGTGTGGTTTATTGTTGGTGTATGTAAGGTTTCTGAGAAAGCCCGGAGTTGCATGTGTCTTGGTGGGAAGGCCATGCAAGCCCATCCAACAGCTGAAAGCCTGACAATGCCAAGCTGTCAAGAGACAGTCAGTAATGTGAAGTCAAAGTGCTGCTAGAGACACCGCAAAAGCTCCTTTAACAGTATGGTCAGTCAGCAAACTGAAGATTTGTCCAGCAATATTTTAATATCTAAAATATTCAATTGTACTTTATAATAATAATTATAATAATAGAATTTGAATAAAATCAGTGTCGTGCAAGCTACAAAATATTGTACGCTTATGGTTAATTACAAGAGTGCAGCGTTAAGGACACAAATGTGCTGTGACATTGATCTGCATTGGTACGTGTGCCACAGTCTGGGGAAGTCCAAGAGCCACCCATTTAACATGGCTGCTCACGACGGAGCTAAAAGGTCTGGCTTAGTCTGGATGGTCCCAGTGTGGAGAGGGAGAGTACACAGTTAAGTACTCAGGATGTTAGGGTGTTGTTCACAGCAACAGTGACAAGCACTAAAAGCAACGCACACACTGAACTGGACATACGTGCAACATCACGCCACATTGGACACGTACGTTCACGCTTACATGCAGTCACTCACGTGCATGCACACATGTACACGCACAAAAAGATGCATTTAGGTAATGCATTTCAACAGCCCCTAAACGTATTAAACAGGAGACAGTTGTAAGAGGTGTAGTTACCTGCAACCAACCACCCCCCCCCCCACTCGCTTCCTTCCCAGCACAGCTGTCAGACCTCCAGAATTGGCCTAAAACAAAAAAAAAAAAAGAGTCTATGACGCAAATCACTATCCACTGTATAATTAATCTAAAAATAGCTCCATACACAAGCTTGGGAAATGCGATTAAAATAATATTTAAATCAAACATTATACCAACGCAAACTTCTGAGTCCAAATGACTCTCCTCTGGGTACTCACAGGTGACATCATAATAGCTGAGGCACAGAGCAATCACCAGCTTTGTACCACAAAAGTAATAGTTCAAAACCCAGGTGGATCATGACTCCATCACACCCTTTAATGCAAGATTTGACTAAAACTCTTCAGGTGAGACTCCATATACTCAAAGAGATTTCTGGTAGAAAAATGGAGCCCCACTCCCTGTTGTGCAACACGTTTTTTAATCTCTCTGTATTACACCTTGGTCTGGCAATTTCTTTCCTCTTGCATCCTGTACATGTTTACCTTGTTGCACCGTTTTGTACAGTCTGACTTATTTTCACTGTCTTTTGTTGCTCCGTGTCTGGTATACAAACATGTTCTACTTTATTGGCATCATACTGTGGACCTGAAGGCACAAATTTCGCTTCACTGTGTACCCTGTGTGTAGATGTGATGGCAAAGCAAAACTTTAAAATGAAAAACAGGGCAAAAATAATGAGAATAAAAGTGCAGACAGTTGTATGGAAGTAGTTCAGGGAAGAGTCCTCACTTTAATTGACTTCCTAGAAACGTGGAGTGAGTTAATGGCCTTTATCCTTGCTGAACTTAAACAGTCAGTCCACTCAGCACACTTACAGGAGCTGCGCATATTTCAGTTGTCAAGGCAATGCAAACAAAGAGTTGAAGAATGCAGTCTGCAGTCATATTACAGTTGAGTGGACCGTACTCACAGCACAAGTAAGGCCATAAAATACACAGAGAACAGGGAAAACCGTTGCTGTCAAGCAGTCTGCTTCCATGTCTATGGATTAACACACATTGGACAGGGTTGTCCCATGCTGTCAATATTTACCTCTAGACTAAGTAAGGCTGGGTACTGAACTTCGATAATTGTATGGCACCGACTGATCTGCTTAGATACTATCGAGTATCAAAAATGTCTTGTCATTCAATACCAAATTACAGAACTGAAGGAATAAATTTCAAAAGCATGCTTATTATAACCCCACTTTGGTGAACA
Source organism: Chitala chitala (assembly GCA_025773905.1). Taxonomy (NCBI): domain Eukaryota; kingdom Metazoa; phylum Chordata; class Actinopteri; order Osteoglossiformes; family Notopteridae; genus Chitala; species Chitala chitala. Next base: position 9,700 of record JABJVR010047762.1, read on the forward strand.
CTGCAAGAACTACAAAAGCAGTGCTATTCCCCCTTTAAATTTTATGAATAATCTTAAAGGTAGTCTGGAATTTAGAGGCAGAAAAATGTTTTACTTTCAGTTTCAGTGGCAGCCCAGGTAGGCTTGCCTTATGATAAGTCTGAGGTTCGTACAAGGACAGGCGGATTTCAGAAGTATCTATGGCTATCTGCTGTAGACTGCAGTATTGAAGTACGTGCCTTACTATGTTGACAATTATTGACACATAATTGGAAATTATTTTTAATGTGATGTGGAATAAAAACAAACTGGATCTTTTTCATTAAAAAATGCATGTGGCAATTTGCACAGCCACTACATACAGGGCTTTCCCAGCCCGTTTGTGGCATGGTAAGTGTCACCAGTCTGTTTCCCAGTCTGTGAAGAACACTTTGGGAAACTATATGTTACATAACTGCTAACGCTGGCATACAATGCAACATTAACAGTGTCACCAGAGTGAAAAGCTCCGCCCACTGCCTGTGAAGAAGAAACATACTTTGGCTTTGCTTTTGCTTCTTTTTGCCTCAGAAGAAAGAAAAAAAGTTTTTCATTCAAATTTTGTTTTGGACATCATGAGAAAATTGAACTGTGAACTCAGTATTGTGAATGAAACCATATCCTGAGCCGAGTGCATTGTTACACCCCTAATATTTAGTTTCTTATTTGGAATCGAGGTTAAATTTACAATAAGAGGCAGAGACCTACATTTATTTTCCTTCTTTATTTCTTTTCTAAAATCTTTGACAATGAATTGGAGAATTGTATATACATTAATTTGTTTTCTGTTTGTAATTTGTTAGTTAATTTAACATCATTTCTTATCATTTATGTGAATAAATGTTTCTATTTGCCAGTAGTTAAAAAGAAGACTCTCCTGACTTATTGCCGCACCTTTAACAACCATAGGGTCAAGTTAGTAGAGGAATTTTACTATACTTAGTATTTTTATTTTGGTAGTTGTTGATGAGGTCATGCTCCACCCCCCAATTTCCTGACAAATTCCATACTGAAAACAAATACATGTATATACAATTCTCCATTTCAGTGCCAAAGATTTTAGAAAACCAACACCAGGACTACAACACACAGAGACCAGCTGCATCTTTTTCCTATTTGCAAGAAGCAGGCAAATGGCTTGTTTGATGGACAGAGAACCAAAGCTGATAGCTATTAATTTTCCCTCATCCTCCACAGGAAAGACAGCTCATGGGTTTGAGTAGGACATGAAGGAAAGGAGAGCTTAGTGCATTTCATTTTAGTTAACAAAAAAAAAAAAGACAAAAGACTGTAAGGGAGGGGAGCACACGTCACCCACAAAGCCCTTCCTAATGTACACATCTGTCTCGGCTGTTTCATCTCTCCAGACTAGCTGATATCATCACCCCTCCAGACCATGCGAGCATCTGGACTCCAGCCAGCCTGACTGCCACTGCCAGGCACTCTTCCGGCCTGCGGATGTCAGTCAGTCCTGGAGGACCCTGGGAATGAGCACTCCATAACCCCATGGACCCACTATCTGGTCGAGCCGAGTGCCCCCCTGCACCATAACATAAAACTCTTTGTTAAAAAAAAATAATGCCTGCATAATTGGTTCAATTATAAAACTTTATCTGACCTTAAAATGTAACATAATTGTAACTCTGTACTAAGTTAATCCTACATCAAGTAAATACCTCCTAATTGTGGGAACCTTTCACATTTCACACTCAATTTGATTTGGAATTTCATGGCAAGTGGAAAAAACTGCTTACAGATAGAAAAATGATCTACAAAGGAAATATTTTTTTTCCTCCTAGTGATAACAGTTTGCTCTCTAATGAACAGTTAATACTGCCCTCTGTGTTCAATTTCTATGTTGTAGTGTTGAGGGAAGCTGTATTTTGTGTTTGATTTGGGTTTAATCATAATTCTGAATGTCTGAGTATGAGTGGAGACTATTTAGGGGGTGGCAGCACTCAGCTTGGAGGCCTAAGACTGTGAGCAAAAAACATTAGCCAAGAGACTGCTGCTGTTAGAAATCTCTCACACACACACACACACACACACACACACACACACTCCACAGTTCCCTGTGGTCTCAATCATTCCTCCCGCTTGAACAGTTGAACCACCACCTCCTAAAATGTCCACAAACCACCAAAGTGTATACACAGCCATAATCATAAAAGCCCATCCACTCTCAAGAAAAGTTGGTTCCTTAGTTACAACAGAGTAGTAAATGTCTTTCCTTAGCAATAGTTTCAGTAAAACCTGTTCAGTCTATTCTACCATAGTCATTTCCTTTTGTTATATTAATTTGTATATTTTGCAGTAATGAAATTTATTCCACAATATATATTTTTTTGTATTTCAGCATCAAAGGGACTGATGAGTTTGGTGGGTAACAAAAAATATCTCCTTTTTCCACTTGAAATGATTCATATTCCAGTTCTCAATCCCTCTGTTCCACCAGATGTCAGTCAAAACAGAAAGCAGTACCTTATATGTATCACATTGCTACAATCTTATCATGCTCAATGACATTCATCATACACATAACATGTACATTCACAAATAATATGAACAAAGGTTCAGTGGGTAGCACTGTTGCTTTTGGCACTGTGTGTAAAAACTTGTACATTGAATTTGCATGTTCTCCCTGCACTTGCACGGCTTTCCTTCCTATTCTCCAGACAGGCTGGTTAGGTGGATTGAAAACCATTAAACTGGCCTTAGCATGCGTGTGCATGCGTGTGTGCCCTGAAATAAGTTCTCAGACCACCTGTGACCTTGTGTACATGATGAATGGCTGGGTAATGGATGGATGGATTCCAGTTGTTCAGGGCCAGGGAAAAGGAGCTATCATGACACAGGATATCTTGGGCACGCGCACATGCACACACACACGCATGCACACACGCACACACAAGGAGCATGTGGCCAACCACATGGGAATAGACCTGGTAGATCCTGCAGAATGTTTGTCACATGCTTGTCCAATTACAAGTCTTACCCCCAAATTAAAAACCTACTGATTGTAGCAACAAGACCAATTTCACCATTGTATTATTTTGGCAATGACTGTCTGTTTTTAGTGCTATGGAAAAACTCATAGCAGTCTTGTTTTAATTACGCTAATTATGGTTTAGGAGACAAAAGATTCAGCGAACTGGGACGACCACTAAGTATAGTGAATTTCAGGGTGAAACCTAAACTAGAGAGTCTGAAAGCCAGTTAAAAATTCAACCTTGTCTCTACAAATAGAGTGTGACACTTCCTTTTGGTAGCATGTGACATCAAACACTACAAAGCAACAAAATGAAGCCAGTTTCCCCCTGGTGGACACATCCTGCATTGCATGCTCAATGGCTGAGAGCTTCCAAATCAGATGGAAGCCAGCTGTCCCACTGGAGCACCACTGGAATCAATCTGGGCCAAAATGTGCTATCTTGACAGGTACATCTATTCCAGGAATAACGGATAGGGACGGCACAGCTGGTTGTCAAAAAAAGTCTGAAACATCATGGAAGGACAGCTTTTTGAACTACCACAGAGATGTGTGTACCTGTGACAAAGCCCCCTACCTTACAGCTGCAGAGAAGTGCAAAAAAAAAAAAACATATCAGGTCACAGAGGGTAAAACGTTTAACAGATAAGAACAGGCCGTCTGCTGCTGACCCCCAAGCTTGACGTAAAGCTCAACTCCGATTTCTTATCTGAATTTGGACACGCGATGTTCCCCACAAATAACATCATAATCTAGAATGTACAGCTTTTATCAAGCAGAATAGCAACAGATAAAGTAAGGCACAAAAGCTCAGAAAATTAAAAAAAAAAAAACTGAAACACTTCTGGGTCTCTCCTTTCACCCATCATCGCCATGCTGACAGGTTGTAGACTGCATAAAAAAAATTAATAATACATCAACATTCATAGCACCCAACTAAGCAACCTGACCTCGTCATCACGGACGTGCGATGTGCAATTGGGGGGGTGGGGGGATGGAATGGCAACATAAAATAAACGCCAAAAGTCTAGGCAGAAGAATGAACTGTGCTCTTTACAAAGCGTTTACAACATTCACAGCTAAGAATATCACACTCAGTGCTTAATTAAAAGGTAAGCCCTGCATCTGTGAGACAGTCGTTTGCTATTTCTTTTTTCAAAAGGTTTGTCAGGAGGGTGGTGTAGGGTAGCATTTGGAGAGGACCTTGGGTGCTTTAAAGGTCAGACACCCATGGGAGTGTACGTATTGATCCTTCAGCTGCAGAGGGAGAGCTACCTGCCACAGGAACAGGGCGTCCTTCTAATATGTAAAAGAGCAATCGTGTGAGAAAGTCAGTACTTTTTATTTTTAAACTAGTGTGTGATATTACCCTTTTCCCAAGTCCCTATGTAGCCAAGGTGTTCTGTCCCTGAACCTGAAGCCACATGGTGTTCACACCTCCAGCTCAGGAGGTACCAAAGAACAGGTAGACACAAAGGCTAAGGCAACATGCTCAGGTGGAATCACAGAACAGGTAGACACAATGTCTACTCAATATGATCATGCCTGTTAACCAGTGCTCCATTATAGGACTGTGGCTGTTTCTTTGAGGAGGTGAATGGAACATCACAGTAAGTGATACTCTTACAAGGGCACTGAGTATGCACTTAAGTCATCAAGGCAGAAAAGAACAGTTGTGATGCTCCTAAATGTATCTCTCTGTGGTCCTCGATTTCTGAATTTAGAACATCTGTCTTACACACAAACATACAAACAGTGCTTTCTGCATACAACCATCCAAGAGCATGGTACGAGGTCTCATTTGACTTCCACCTAGACACTACACACTAGTGCTAAAAAGTAAAAGAGAACAGTCCAGAACAGAGCCCAATTTTGTTTTCAGCACTGGATAGTAACCAGGGTGTGATGACACCAGCAACTGTGCAGAGCCTGTGAGTCACATCCAGGGGACCCTGTCCTGATTTTTCAAGCACTGGTAACGCACAGGTACTGTAGGTGTAATTCACAGGATAACAGCACGGTGCAATTATTCCAGAAAAAAGCTGCCACACACAGACATCAACATCTCCTGTTAGTACACACCTAAGTATGAACAAGAATAACATAACCTAAAAAGGAGGGAAATACCTCAGAAAAAAAAAATAAGAAAAGGAAGCACACATGCCAATTCTACCTTCAATGTTCTCCACTGAACAACAAAAGTGGGTCACAATATGATAAACAATCAGCTCCCTAAGTGGGATAGCCATTATGTGTATTTTTCCCACCCCTCTCCTGGCACACAGGCCGGTAATGCAGATAATTAGTATCAGAGGTAATCGGGCCAGCATGCAGGCCGGAGCCCAGTACCATCCCCAGAGCAATAGATAAGGTGTTCGTGTGAATTGGGTATTACCCCACTGTTTTACAACTAATTGAATATTCATCAAAATAAATGGGCATCCAGCATTTCAGTACCCCATGGTTTCATGTGTAATTGGGTACTGCAAATGACTAAATTGGTATTTGCTTTTTTATATAGTTTTAATAAACGTAAGACAAGTTTACTGGAAAGAAACATGTTTATCTATGTTTATAAATTACCTGTATACTCAAAACCACCAAGAAATGTAATATGAGCTGAAGAAATTCAAAACTTGCTAAATATATTCTTTACATTTTTTCAGTTGTACTTATATGTTGTAGGTTTATGGGATATTGTTCCAGATAATTTTTTTAAATAAATATAGTCCAAAAACGTTCAAGATTACCACCCGAATTGTAACGAAAATACATTCGTAATCTTCCGGGTATTGTGGAGTCATTACTAATACAACCGATTAGATGCACTTGAACGCACCTGCTACAGTATAGGTCATCGGCTATTTTCGACGTGATTAGAATCCCAACGAATGGGGTTACTGTCGGTAACATTAGTGTACGAGAAATCGAGACATTTGTTGAATTTTTACTGGATATATTAACCAGTTTATTCGCGTATTCTACCACTGTGAATAGTTCATTACGCGTCTGCATAAAATTATTTGCGTATGCTCTTTTTTTTTTTTTTTACCAGCGTATCAGTATGCTTTGATCTGAAAACAACTGGGTATCCAGCGTTTTTTAATTGCGTAAATACGCAAATACGCGCCTTATCTATTGCTCTGTGTCCCCCTTATGTGCCCAAACGTAAGCTTCGTTGCAACAACAAAACTGCATCCCTATGCCTACCCAAGGCCCAGCCACTAGATGCACATTTATAACCGCACACAGCCATGAAGTGTCTGCACTAACGAGACTGCTCAGGTCAATGGAACTTTTGCAGCCTCCACTTCAGCCCACCCATTACATGCAAATCAAAACTGAAAGACAACATCAGCCTTTATCAGGCATGCATGCACTCCATAACTATCATGGTACCTGACAACTAATGGCAATTACAATTACCAGCAAATAATACAAGACAACACCATGACCCAAAAATGTGAGGAAGTGTAAGACAAAGAGCAAGCTCAGCACATAAAATGCCTAATTTAATGGCCCTGGGCAAACTATCTAACCAGAACCTACTAAGGTGAAAGGATCATAACTAATCCACTATTTATTAGTCATTATAACAAAGACATCTCCTTATAAAATCTCCTTCACTTCTCTCTCATACATAAAAATGGCAGTTGACTTGATCTGGACCTTAGAGGTTATTGACAATATCAGCAGACTACTAAAGCACTCCTTTCGTACATGTATTCAGGTCTTCCTGTAGAGTTCCTATCTTTACCTTTTTTTATAGCATGAACAAAATGTGCTGAATATGGGATGCAAGGAGTTTTTCTCTGGATTTTTGGTTGATATTCTGTCTATCTGTTACAATACACCTACAATAACAAGTATGGACCCTTAATTTCTTTGTATGTGGGCAAGCCTAGAATATCAGCAAGGGGTCAAATATTTATTTTCCCCACTATACGTTTCTGTCATCCAGAGGATCCAGTAGATGATGGGATGAGTCATTGCAAGTGGTGACATATGACCTTTCCAGTGCGTCCTGCCCATTTGCGTGCTTTCTTCAGCTCTGGGGGTTTAGGCTCAAAACAACTTTGGCTTCATCTGAACAAAAGCTGGTCTGATTACACCCTCTCACTTGAATGTTCCCCAGTTTCCTCCTAGGATTCCAATACATATGCACTTATCAGATAAGTGGTGAATCACTAAGTGACTTGGCTACTTACCAGGTTCCAGAATAAAGGATTGAAAACAATGGCCAGGATGGCTACCCAGAAGTGGCTGTCCAGCAGGTCCACAAGATGCAGCATGTTGGCCATTGCTGAAATGTCTACCTGAGGGACACAGAGTGAGGGAAAGCTTCATTATGACAATTAGACTCCAAGTGGGGCACAATATCACAAGTCAGCGAGGAACCACCACACTCATCCACAAAAACATCTACTAAGCTACCTTTGAGGTAAACAACCTTGGTTAATGGCACCATTGTATTCCCAAACCATTTTGGGTTTTCAACTTAATTCTTTAAGCATTAAGCTGCCAAATGCTGCTGAAACTTACCAGTGTCTTTGTGCTGAGGTGCTTAAAGGGAAACTCAAACATTTGGCCCAGTATTTACTCCAATAAAAAACCCCTAACAGGAATAGTGCACAGGGCATTTTCCAATAAAAAGTCTTATTCATGTTTTGTCTGGATGCCTGCTTTATGGCTTCAGCTGTTCCTGCTTCAAGCTACCGTTATGTAACTCAGCATCAATACAATCACTTTTCAGCCACAGGGCAACCAAGACAACTCAAGATACAAACAACTGTCAGAGAGCATGCTTATCTTGATCTTACATCTGAAGTAGTCCCAAAGTACCATCACAGTTCAGAAAAGGGATGATCCATGACTGCCCAATAGCAAGAGATCTAAAAGCCTTCTGCAGAATCATCCATCAATTAAAAAACTATTTTAAAATGTTCTGGTGTTCTATACCACTGCTGCTAATACTGACAGCAGGATCAATCTTAGGACTCAGCACTGTTAATTAATGTTGAGTGTGGACAAAAGCTCCATACTCCCCCAGTTGCCCTGGTATGTTACTCTCATCTGATCAGCATGGAAGCTGTTGCCATGGCATCATATGCCAGAAATCTTCTTCATTCTCAAATCTACAGTTTAAATAATGCAACAGCTCCTATTATTGCAAATAATACATTTTAAAACAAGGAAACAGTAACTGTTTATAAAGATCTGCACTGATATCTAAGAAAATCAAGTATTCAGTATGTGTGAAGGTTTTTGGTTATCCAGGTCATGGTTAGCTAAAGTGTTGTTTAATGGCAATTGGACTTGCTTGGAAATCTTAAAGATGTTTCACATCACATCCAAAACGCTTCTTCAGTTCTAGCTAACTGGCTAGGGAGTTGCAGGTTACCTAACTAAGGTACTTTTGGACAAGTATTCGGTATTCATCTTTAGAGAACAGAAATCAAGAACTAGATGAGTTAATGGTAACATTAGTGAGGAAAATCTAAGGTTAGACATTTGAATTTACTGATTTAACTGCAAAACAAATATATAAATGTAAACTACATTACAACACGCATGTCTTAATTTACTTAGCATGTCACACAAACTCCCCCATAACTCTTGAAGAGCAATAAATAGTTGCAACTTCTAATTCAGCTGGTACATATAACATCCTACCGGTTATCATTTCACAGAGGGAATTACGTCAGTTTTGTGACCGTCCAGAGCTGCGCAGAGCTGAACACACTGAACAAAGTACAGCACATTGCACTTACGCAGGCAGGATGACGAAATAACCTCAAAGTAGAAAAAAACGAGTTCGATATAGCCTAATCTTGAATGTATCATGTGCAACAGCTACAGTACAGTGCTACACTGAGCAGCTAAAAACCCAAGACAGACAGTAGTACCGTCACAAATTATGTAACACTACTCTTCATTTTCTTGAACCCATGTGTACGTATGTGATGTGCACGCGCCCTCGGCGTGGAAGAATATAGCAATAAACAACCTTACCGGGTTAATCATAATCACATTGAGGTACACTTCAAAATGTGGGTGTATCTTGGCATTAGTGCCACTCAAAATGTATGCTGGGCTCCATATAGTTGCAGGACAAACGAGTCATTAGCTATCGCCCCAAACTGTCTTAACGAAACATTCATACATGTACCTCAGAGTAATCCACGTTATTTAGACCTCCGCAGCACTCCAACTGAGGATTTCTAAAAGACGCGGAAGTACCGTCCATCTATCATACCGAATAAAATAAATAAGATATAAAGAACTTGTTATTAACATGTTCTTTAACACCAGTCGATGTTTCATTCCTAAAGTGACAACAAATCGGACATGACAGCGGTCCATTGACCGAACGGGCGCACTGCACCATGGGTAATGATGTTCATGTAATGCGTTTTCCCTTATAGGTACGCGTGTCAAAATACAACAGCAACAGCGGTGTTATAATATTTCAGTGTTAACAGTAACATGATACCACTAACCCACAATATCTTACATGATCGAGTCTCATGTGTACAACTGATCTTACAGTGTGGGCATGTTCTAGGACTGAAATTACTTTAAAAATGTGCCTTATTTATTCCTCAATTAATCATAAATATAAATACTGCAATTAAAAATAGTATATAATTGTAATTTCTAATTAATTTTCTGTACGTTAGTGTATCCGAAATCGTTGCATTTACATTTGAATCTATTGTGAACAAACTGTTAACTAATGCTGACAAAGCTTGATTTCTGTGTTTCATTTTTTTCATACAGTTGTGTTATACGTTAATAGATTCATCTGGGAAAATATTTTACAGCAAAATTTTAAACAGTACGAGCCATTACTATAATAATAATAATAATAATAATAATAATAATAATAATAATCTGACATAGTGTTAAGCACAACGCTTTTCTTAACTGTCGCTAAATATGTTAAATTCATTCGACGTCTCCCGTATTGTATCTTGTCGCTAAATAAATATTTTATATGATATACAGTAAATTCTTAAGTATGGATACGTCTTATCGCAGTCTGTACCCAGAAAAGAGCAAAGCTATGTCGTGACAACGTGACAGTGCTTTAAATTAGCGAAACGTGCTGTGAGAAGAAATTGAATGCTTAAAAACGGGAAATGCAGACAGGGTGCAACATTTAACCATTCAAAGGTGAAGTTTTATCTATGACTCACCTCTCAATAGTCAGCTCCCTGCGTCTTGTGCAGTAAACTAGAAAGAGTTATTTACACTGCGCCGCTACAGAACAACATTTCGAGGCCGCGTCTACGGGCGTCAATGATTGGAAAATGCCACATGTCTGGCTCCTAGAAACTAACAGCTTCACGGACCAAGATAAACTCACGTGACAAATTATAAGCACGATGTCACACACACACACACACACACACACGCACACAAAAACAAACAAAATAAGGTCATAAATTGTTTGTAACAAGATTCATGGTTCAATAGCTGTAGTCCAAAATTACCTATATCACATATGCATACGTGTGCAGATCAGAAATTTGGAGAGATCCCCTACATGGTACAGGTGTGACAAAAATCCCCTATTTTACATTCACCTTCACAATGTGGACTTTTAAAGTACCCATTCTCCTGCACAGGATGTCTTCTGACATGGCGCTTAGAGATAGTCATAATGATGTGCACAGTTAAAATGGTTATATTCCCTTCAGCATGCTTTCTTCACGTCACATATCCAGCAGAGAGGGGCAGCAAAGACAAGAAGAGCCCTGGATTCAGCTGAACAAGGAGGGCAAATTCACTGTTGAGACTGGCACAGAGATGTCCACCCCCACAACTTCTAACAGCACTAAACCTGCTCTCTGTTTGTCCTGTTAACATATGGCATCAAAAGCAGCCCGTCCCACCATGCTCCCACTTTAGTGTCAACACTGTGGTTCTGAGTGTACCAGAGGGCTTGAGAGAATGCATCGCGTCCTTGCTTGCAAGCATCATGTAAACAACCATCTTGACATAAATGAGGCTTGCTGTAAGCATTCTGTTTGTCCACTGGATACCGTGGGCAGCCAAGAAGTACCATCTTCAAGACCTTCAATCATAATCATTTACTTAAATAACCTCTCTCAAGACCAGTCAGTTGTCCAAGGTCAATTTGAACTCACTCTTCTGTATATGTTCACTATAGGAAGACTAGAGGAATCTGCTGATTCATTTTTTGTCTTTGTGAGTTTTTTGAAATCCCTAAATAGGGCCATTAAGCAAAACACTTTTACATCTGTAATAGTTTCAGACACCACGTCATTTATGGCTCTCAGAACGCTCAAGGATTCTGAGGTGGTTTGGTGGGTGGTACTATCTTGTCACACCTCCTTGGCTGAAGATTCAAATCCAGCTGCAGCTTAATGTGAACGCAGTTCCATGTTCTTCATCTGTGTGCATGGTGTCCATCCTGCATGCCACTGACTCCCTGTTCCGTGTTGCCTTTAATCTATGACCGTTCTCCTCAGCTTCAGTGTGTTTCCTGCCTAGCATTACCAGTATGTGATTCCAGGGACAGACTGCACCTTTACTGACTAAGCTATTAGGGGAAATACATGTATTTAATGCAGAAGTTATTTTTAATGGTATTAGAGCTTGTTAGTCCGTAAAAGAAAAAAAACACATAAATCAATGGCATAAAATCAATTAACTGAACACGTGGTGAAATTAATGTGTGAATGTGAGGTGATTTCTAAGTCACTAGGCACTCCACTGCAAATCATTCAGTGACCACAGCTCAAAATCATTCCCAGGGAGAAATATGGAAAGAGCGGGCTCTGCCACCCTTCACCCAAATCACAGATAAACAAAGCATGCTAGCTGATTGTCTATGGCTTTAATAATCAAGCACTCAATTATGATCAAGGATAAATTAAAGGGCATACAAGAGAGTTGGGAAGCATGGTGGTTTATTGGGTAGCCTTGTTGCCTCTCGCCTCCAGGGGTTTGTGTGTTCAAATCTGGCTGTCAGCATTTGTGTGTGTTTTGTATGTTTGCATGTCCTCCTGCCACCCAAAAACATGCTGGTTAGGTAAACTGGACAGTTCAAATTGCCCTTAGTGTGTGTGCCCAGCATTGGGTTGGCTCCCTGTCTGGGGTGCTCCTTGCTTGCTCCCTTTGCTGCCTGGGATAGTCAGAACGAAATGAGTGGTTAGATAATTGGAGACAGTTTGTTACTTGGAGTGGCACAACTAAACAATATAAAAAATATACTGTGTAAATACATACAGTATACCCAACCATTAAATATTGGGGGGGGGGCATGCCCCCCTTCTGTTTCTGTACTCCATCTGTACTCCATTAAATTAATTGTAAACCATGCTGTGCAAATGGATGGTAAAATTGTACATAAGCAATTCACTTTTAACATGTAATTCTTTATATGTTGTATGAGAAGAGAAAAGTTTGGAAGGGCTGCAGTACATGCATAGTTTTGTCTGTGTGACTTCTACACCTGAGTCAGGACTGCCAGCATCACTGACAATACTGTTAATTCTACTGACATGGAATATTACTGAAAACAGCAGAGGCTATTTAAATCTTGAGGTCATTTATGACCATCAAGGCAATGGAAATGATTGCTGCCATTTCAAACATTAAGGGCTCTCATGTGATTGACATGCCAAGGCCTGATTCTTAGAACATCATTCCAGCCAGCCAAATGTCCACATAAATGTTGGTGTCCATGGCAATGCTCGTGGGTGGTGCCCTTCTAAGGGGCATGCAGTTGGTCAGAGTGCTCTGGAAGGATGAGTCCAGGGTGCTCCGTTTGACCAGTTCTCTTCTCTGACAGCTGGAGATTATTGGTCAATTTCATTCTTCAGTCTCATCTAAAATGACATGTTACAACCAGCGGATAAGCCCTAATCATACGAGTTTTGCTCTCGCTGTTTGGGTTTCATGTGAGTGCTGGAGGGAACCTGGAGAAATCGCTGTGATCCTGTCACATCTTCCTCTAAGGGTGACAAGAAGAAGAAATAACTGCACAAGGTTCTAAATAAAATCCCACTAATTATCTTAAAGCTGGGATGGGCTCCAGGTTTCCCCGTGACCCTCACCAGGAATAAGCGGTTAAGATAATGGATGGATGGATGGATGATTATCTTAAAGATATAATTAAGATACTGTGTGAACCCTTGAGGTTGGCAGGCAGTGTGGCAGTTCTGGCATGGGTCAAATGGCCATGCAATCTCAGGATGTTCACTCACCTGCATCTTATATTTTTACTGAATGGATTCACTCACTTTTCCTCTCCTGACTAGAAATGCTTGGAGAATATAAAATTTCCAGAGTACCATCTATATTCACTTAAAGTCTTTGTATTTATGCTTTTGTCTTTTGCAAAAGTGAATTAATAAATTTTTACCTTTGAAAAAGAACAGCTGGAAATGTTGTCTTTGATTTTTCAAGGTATAAGCCCTCTTAGCAAGTATGCTTAATCTTTAAATTTAAAGTAATATGTAATTAAGAAAAAAAAATTGCACATTGCATTTGTGCACACACTTGTCCATGAACAGCAACAAATGCTCTTGCTCAAATGCTAATGTCTGACATGGTTTTTAGCAATCAATGCGTAGGATAGGCCTCTGCTCTTTACCACTGCAAATGGCTTTCTGTTGATTTTAAAGAGGGTCGAAAGTTGAGTGATTTGCGTCACTGACAGATTCACTTTTAAATGAACAGTTTCATGGAGTTGAATGTTTTGAATTGCATTTTTGAGGGTGTTGATTTCATATGTACAATCGCATGTCTGAGAAAAATATCCTGGCAACATTTGTTTTCAGAGCTGATGTTTTTAAAAGCTTTTTTGGTCACTTTCTACAGTATTAATTGTCAGTATTTACTGTGTGACATCACTGTCCTCATAGCTGACTTGCAACTACTCTAAAGTCTACCGCTCTAATTTTTAAAATGCAATCATTTAAGTGCTGCAGCCTCAGTGTGTTATACATCCAGGAAATAATGCTGCCTTTTCCCTGTTATGTGATTATGTCTTTAAGTATTTATAACCTTAAATTCCATTCTTACTTTGCAAAGTATTATTGGTCTCTCAGAAATCTTAATTGAAAAGCAGCTACTTTACCCTGTGTCTTGTGTTCCTGTTTCCTGTTTATATGCCTCACTCAGCTCCACCTCAAGTCCCGATGTTCTGCCTTTTTTGTAATGACTGTGATGGACTGCCTGAACTGGAACTTCAACCTTTTGCCTGCAATCAATTAAAATTTTTCAAAAGAGGGTTTGGTGGTCACATTTTGTGCAAATAAAATCCATCACACTGTGAGTAGAATAAATGTCTTTACTGTGATTCTGCTGTTTGTAGCACTATGTGTCATTAACTGCTATGCCACCTGCTGGCAATAGTTTACCAGATGTATTTAGTGATTCAAAGGACACTGTTCTGTATAAATCCAGACAGAGCTACATGCTCCATTCATAGTGCTAATTCCAACTGATGACCTGGAGCATGAGCTCTGGTAATGCTCAGAGAATGGAGTTAGCTGGTGGAGGTCTGCACTGATAGCAGACCGTTAAAGTGGCAGAATGACTGCAACAGATCCACGTGGATGGGGCTCAATCCATGCTCCCACCACCAAGTTGGCCACAGTGAACCCTGCTCTGCTTCTGAATATTTGCAGCATAATGATTCAGTATGTGTCATTTTTCCTGTGAATATACATAAATACACAATAATACTTGTATATGCCAGATGCACAGGACAAATAGCATCGATTTCTGATCGCTTCTGTGGCCTCTTAGGCTGTGAGGTCTGACTAGATGCAATACACATTGGTGTTGATAATTAAACACCAGTCGCAAACCCCCATCGATGGAGCCAATATGAAACAAACACATTATAACGTTGCGGATAAGCCTTGGTGGAAGTGTTTAAACATGCAGTTTCATAATTCAGGGACATCATCAAGTCGTCTCATCCCTCAGGTTTGCAGCCAACACCCATGTTAATGGAAACGTGTTTGGAAACAGAGTGGAGGTGGCCACGGGAACGCTCGAAGCACGGTTACGCTGTTGTATATCAAATCACTCTCAGCCTGCGTCACCTCCTGAGGAGACTGGCGCAGCGTGCGAGTCAGACACACTGTGGTCTCTCGCATAATGGTAAGCCCTTCGAGCGCGTCACCCTAAAACACCAGGAAGAGAAGTGAAATAAACACGCCAGGACTGATAAGCAAGTGGTTTCAGGTGCTGAAACATGTGTGTGAGAGCACACTGATCTTTGTGCGTGACGTCTCACGCATCTATTTCCTTAGTTGCCTGTTGCTATCAGCTCTGTTTCAGCTTTAGTGGTGCAATCAATTGGCAAGTTTGAATGTAGGCAGTGGGGACAAACCAATGCAAAAATATTAATGTGAAAATGTGTATTTTTAAATATATTTTTTTGGCTCAGGTTTCTTTCAGCTAGTGCTTGCCTCCCTCATATGAATGTGTCTTTCAAACTGTCACACCCTGCCCTCTTCCTCCACAAAGTGACTTCACCTCAGAAGTGAGTCTAGAAAACGTCTCTCTCCTGTGTGCGTCTCCAGCCAAGTGTGGGGTCAGAGAGCAACATGTGCTGGCAAAGTGCATAGCTCATCTCCCTGGCAGGGGTGTGCAGAGGAGAGGGGTGCACGTGCATGCACGTTCCTCCTGCTGACCAGGAAAGCAGCACCGACCTCATTGTGGCAGCGGGAACAGCCACATTGTGCACAGAATCTCAGACTATGAGTTATGGAGCGATGAGCATGCTAGGAGGAGAGAGTAATGACCAACTCCCTGATCACAGCCTTTCTGAAACAGACACTGCCTCCAAGATTCAAGATTCAAGAAGTTTATTGTCATATGTACAGTGAAAACACAACGATTTAGACCATACAATGAAATTCTTACTTTGCACGTCTCCCTTACAAAAAAAAGTTATATACAGATTAAAACTTAAATAAGGTGCTCAGTGTGTTGAGTGGCAGCAGTCATTAGAGGGTAATGGGATGTGAGGTAGTGATGTTAAGTGATATTAAGTGTTGTTCAGGAGTCTAATAGCTTGTGAATAGAAGCTGTTTGTAAGTCATTTTGTTCTAGATCTTGCACTCCTGTAGCGTCTCCCAGACGGCAGAAGTGTGAAGAGGTTGTGTTGTGGGTGTGTGTTGTCCCTGTGATGTTATGGGCCCTCCTGATGACCCTGGTATTGTAAATGTCTTGGAGTGATGGGAAGGCCACTCCACAGATGAATTGTGCAGTTTTTATAACATGCTGGAGAGCCTTCCTGTCCTGAGCAGTGCAGTTTCCGTGCCACACTGTAATTGAGCTGGTGATCACACTTTCAACTGTACATCTGTAGAAGTTGCTGAGTATCTCAGTTGACATACCAAATTTCCTCAGCTTCCTTAAGAAGTACAGTCGCTGTTGGGATCTTCTTAAGAGCTTTAAGAGCTACTGAGTATTGTGAGACCAAGTAAGGTCCTCACTGATGTAGGTTCCGAGGAATTTGAAGGTTTTCACCCTCTCTACCTCCGTCTCACCGATGTAAATTGGAGTGTACTGCTCCTTCCTCTTTCTCCTAGGATTCACCCAGTGCAAATACAAGCACGCTTCTGTCCTTGTGTCTTTGTCAGGACTTTCTGCTGACTCTTGATTGTACGTAACTAATAACATAAGCTGAAATCAAGAATGCTCCACGATAAATAAAGCAAAAAAGTAATGAAACCTAAAGAAGGAATTTAAAAATTGTTTGCATTTAGACCATATGAAAGTTTGATATCGAGGTGACACAATGTAGTTAAAAATGTAAACACCCTAACCTTAAACACTGGGGATGTAACACCCCTGCTTGTAATGACCCTTGTGTACCCTAGATGTCACCCTTTCTCCTGCCCCTTTGTGCTGAGTTATT
>JABJVR010047763.1:0-26618 GCA_025773905.1 Chitala chitala
AAATATTCAGAAATCACCATCGAGTATTGAGACGAATAGTGACGGGGTTGGATACCTTGCCTAATAAGAGTGAAATACGGACGCACAGTGGACATCTGCAGATGTTTTCTCTGCTGTAACATGCACGAAACATAAAGTGCTGCGGGTGTGATCTGTTCTTCTACAGTACATGCATTTAAAAGCGATCGTATGCCATGCATGTAATGCGGAGGTTTGCACGGATCTGACGCTAAGCACAAGCACGGTAAGAATTCATCCTGTTAAACAGACTAGGAGGGTTTCTCCAGGAATTCAGATAATTATACATCTGCAGGTGAACTGCAATTGATGGTCACAGAAATGAGTTTTGTATAGGGTACGCCATCCCTGCGTTGCAATACTGCAGGAGCGGTGTGCCCATCGATTTACATCCCACCTTATTCTCCCCTGAATATTTGATTTGCTTTTTAACCCATATCAATTAATTGTCTCTGGTGACATAGACAAGATAATAACATTCTGCTGTTTTATCTGTATGTAACTGTTTAATTAGGCACAAATCGCCTTTTCCCCAGGAGGCTCGTACTTTAACTGCAAACTTTAAATGCAACACCGATTGTAATATTAGACAATTCAATTTAAAGTCTCGTGAATGAGTGACAGAGCATTTTCTGATTGGTCCATCAGTCTAATTCCGCCTTTAATATTTTTGATTAAGCGAATGAATACTAGGATGTAGGCTGCTCTTGTACGTCATCTTTCACTGTTGAATGTACTGCTTCGTTTATCGTGAATTTCTAATATATCACAGCGCTATGCTGTGTATTTTAAGCGCTATGTTGTAAAATGCGTTTTAAAATGTAACCTAAAAGTTATTAATTTTAAGCTTTAGTTTTCAAAGACTATTGATTTATATGGACACCAATAACATTTTACTACATAAAAATATACCTATACATTTTATTTCAATTTATTGTTTAATGTATAATATATTCGGGTATTATGCCCTGCAGTGGGCTGGTGCCCTGCCCAGGGTGTCCTCTGCCCTGAATTGGGCAAGGCAGAAAAGCAAAGTGATGGATGGATGTGGATTACTCTTGGGTATTCAGTTGGAAATCGATGACCAGCTAATTCATGCTTCTTCATATGAAGTCCTCCTTGTACGTCTAGTCTGTACTTTTGACTGTTTAGGTATATTTTTGTCCTAATCAGTTAAGAGGCTGACTGTAAAACATCACAGACGAGACTGGAGGGCACATGCCCGCTCCCAAGTCATACGGCCGACTCAGGAAACGTTGGCTGCTATGAAAACTAAATACGTGTACCGAGACCCTTGAATACAGATACGCAAAATAATACATTATATAAAATTTTTTAATTACACAAAATCACACACACACTCTCATACACACACACTCACACACACACACTCATACACACACACACACACACACACACACACACACACACACACTTGCACACATAAACGTGTGTGTGTGTGTGTGTGTGTAAAACATGTATGTCATATTTTACAAAGTGTTACAAAGAGTTTCAATGTTTCTACACTGGATGACACCAAAAATGTAATTCAGACATTTGTTTTTCATTTATTCTTAAGGTTGCTGGGATAGCGTATTACCTAAACTTTCAAATCAGAAATCTCAAAGACGTGCACAGAATAGGCTATATATCTGTCTCTTGGTCATGTAAAATTTTGACAAAAACTAAAAATATAGCAAACTGTTTGTGTCTGTAATATTAGTTCCAATTTTTTAGACTGCTCAGTCTATACTGTTGAAAAATATTATCTTTTAATACTATATATTGCAGATAAAAACAACAGTTCCTCATGGAACAGTGTAGTTCTTGATTTGCATAATCAACATTATGACCTGATGTTAAAATAATGGCATGTTTAGTTTATCGGTTCCCAACCTTAGAATCGTGACCCCGCGTGGGGTGGGCTTATATGCATATTGGCTCAGTTGGTAAATATACATTTAAAATTATATAAATAATCATAAAGTCAATGACAAGAGCCCAATAAGTTTTGTCAAATATAAATTAAAAATATATATGAAAATGGAAGGTATTATGAATATTTTTGAACAATGTGGGTAAAAAAACATGGGGTCATGAGCCAAAAAAGTCTAGGAGCTTTAACAAGAAACATTTTTTGGTGAAAATAACCATCTGAAAATAACCAGTTAAGGTAATGTAATATGCATAAATTTTTTCTACAACTAATCAGTAGCAACTATAGTGCTCTCAAACCAAATGCTTGTTACTAAAACATGCAGTCTGCGATTTGGTATAGTTGAGTTATTACTGAATAATCATATATCTAAGGGACAACAGAGTTTGGGTTTGGGCCAGATCAGAGCTCTGACAGTTAAGATATGAAACACATCATCTGAGGAACCAAACGTGCTCCTTGTTCTTTTGTGATGCTATTTTTAGACAAAACCCTTGTCATACATCTTATGTATCAGTTAACAGTTCAGCAGCCTCAAAAAGTATCTAATCAGAGAACGTGTCCATGTTTAACATTATATACTGTATATATATACTGTATATATATAAATTCCCCTCTTGGCCCTGTGATGGTCTTTGTCTCCTCCAAGATCAGGTCCCCTGGGAGCTTGAGGGTCCTATGCAATATTTTAGCAGTTCCTAGGACTACAGTTTTCTGGACAGATATATATATATATAAAATTTTCTAATATATATTTCTATGCAGCGTTTGATAATTTTTTAGGTGCAGACAACTACTATAAAAATCAACAATGGTGTCGACATAAGTGAAATGTTAATTTAATTTATTTCATTTTATTTGTGCATGTAATCCCAACATACTCCTTCAGATATCTGAAATAATCCCAGTTGTGATATGATACTCCCGCCTTGCAGGATTTAAGAATAGAGGCCACCTAATCCCACACACCCTTAGGCAGGGCCAAGGGAGAGCCTGATGTGAGCAGTTCTGCCTAATGCCCTGCATGGATTTCTTCAGCAGCTCTGACTTGCTGTTGGTCCATTTGCCTGCCACTCAAGCCTCCTCTCCATTTTGCCACTTTTAGCCCCATCCCTATCCAGGAAGCTTGCAGGATGTCCCAAAACAGTCCCATATGGAAGCATTAAGACAGAGCCATTCGGCTTCCGGCTGTAGCGTACCTTCATAAGTGCTCAATACAGAAATGTTACCCCATATATACCCCAACCAAACAGCATACCTTTGCTAAAGATTTTAACAAAATGGATATCCTGTTTTCTGGGGAAAAGAAAAACATGCGAGAATAACAGAAAACCAGTGCCCTCAGTGGGCTAAATTAATTGTAATAAGATAAATATGACTACACGGGCACTGCAATCAGCAGGTATTAGCAGGTATCACCAGGTATCTACTCACCTGGCATGATACCATCTCCACATAGTCCTCATCAGAGCCCCCCCGTGTCTGGTGATGGTCGCCATGGCGGCAGGCCCTGAACTGAAGCAGAAGCCAACGCCACATCAAGGAGAGGATGGGGCAAGGGTGTGGGGGCGCTGCCCAGCGCCTCTATCCTCCATCTGTTCCACGCAGTTCGTTGGAGGGGCTGCGTGTGCAGGTAACTGATGTGGGTGCCAGGATCACCACTGCAACACCTGCTCACCTGTGCTACACATGCTGACTTTTACACTATCTGCTCACTAATTCTACTTCTGCTTGCCAAACCTACAGTCTTTTCATTTATAAAATTTGTGTGTTAAACGTTACATCCCATAATTTGCCACAGAGCTACGCCACTGTGCCGGACTTGCTCATGAGTTGCTAAAGCAGCTCATCTGTAGGGCATAATGGTTGCTGGACCTGTGCTGGTAACTTGTAATGTGGGGGAGGTGTTTACAGGAGCAAAAGCAGATAGGATTATGCTCCAAATGAAGGCACTGGATTATCACAGATTATACACCAGGCTTTAAATATCTGTCTGTGGGTGGGCATATGTTTTTGTGTGGCTAACTGTATCTCTCTGGAAGCAGGACAGTAGTTTGTGGTGCTCATTAACGCTATTCCTGAAGTGACAATTAACATTTATTCATTTATCAGACATTTTTATCCAAACCAATTTACAACATTTCACACACGTTACAGTGATGTTGGTTCTCTGCGTTCACCTGAGCAGCCACATGTGGCTCCCGGGGAGCTACCATTTGAGTGTCTTCCTCAAGGACACACCTGACAGCTGGGCGGGGATTCGACTGGGGAAACTTCTGCATCCCAGCCAGATGTTCCAGCTGTTGAGCCACCAAGTGAAAAAATAAAATGCAGCAAAGATGCTCGGTTTTCACTTTATTTGTAAAAGTTCTGTCAATTTTAATGTAGTCTTTTAAACTGTAGTGAAGGTTCAGACATATGATCTGTAGAAGTAGCACTTGAGGAACTCTGCTCCACAAGAAGAGAGAGAAAGAGAGTGAGAGAGAGAGAGAGAGACAGAAAGACACACACACACACACACACACACGCACACACGGCTGTCCTCGTTGTCTGTGGTGCTGAATCACATGGCTGTCCCTTTGAGTTTATACATGTGGTGGGGGGGCAGCAGTCAGAGGTAGCTGCTGTCAGCTCAGTGCTGCCTCATATTAAACAGTACAGCAATACAAGTTAATTGAGTCTGACTCTGACCTCCGTGCTGAGCGATGCTACTATTGTTAGAAAAGTATTCATGATGATTCCAACAGGAGCACAAAGGAATGTCCAGTTTGCTGTGTCAGTAGTATTCATTTGACCGATTTATGTGGGAATGTACAGTCAAATCTGTGCTGTTGCCTTAGGGTTAGAATTATTCGAAAATATAAATATGTGTATCAGTAAATGTAATGTATAAAAAGTCAATAACATGGTTTTAACTAAAATTTTTGTAATATAGTGCAGCTTCTGGAATGGCACTACAATGATATGCTGTAACTTTTATAACTTTTTTCCTTCAGATTTCAGTATTTAATTATGTGTAAAATCGTCAGTATTATGTGTGCATATCCCATACTTCCACGTGTTGAATATATTTTAAGTAAATTACATTTTAATCACATATAAAAATTATGAAAAGAAGCTGGAAAGGCATGTCCTCAGTAAAATGTAGTTAATTCGATTATATGTGATGCCTTGCTTTTGTACTTAAGTGTTTTTATGCTGTTACAAAGTAATTTGCAGGAGTTTTTGCAGAATAAATTCCATTGTGGTAATCGGTATGTGCAGACAGAGAATCATTTATAATATATTGGCACCAGATGTTGAGCTGATGGGCATTTCCAAAGAGAGGAGACAGCTGCTGTAAACAGATGCCTGTAATGAGCAACACACCTCAGGTGGCCTCTGGCATTTAAACCATGCAGACGCTGTACAGGTGTGCGCCAACTTATTCACAGCCTGCCCTGTTTTAGTGAGCCTGTGCCCATGTTAGCCTCAGCTTCCCGACGTGGCACCCAGCACGGTCTTCTTCTCTAGTCCGTCTTCTTGAAGGCTTGTTGTGTTATCTCAGTCACCTTTGTTTTCCTCCCAGCTTTAATCAGCATACTTATTTACGCTTGGACTTAATATCGAAGCTTTTTTTCCAGCTAACATAATTGCTGCTCAATGAATGTTTTCTGCATTTCACACCATATTCTCTAAACACCAGAGAGTGTTGTGTGTAAAAATCCCAGGAGGTCAGCGGTTTCCTCCCCATCCAACACCAGTAGATGTTCTGTGGTCAAAGTCACTTAGGTCACATGTCGCCCCCATGCTGATGTTTGGTCTAAACAGTAACTGAACCTCTTGACCCATGTCTGTATTCACTGATTTGCTGCCACATGACTGGCTGATGTTTGAGGCTTTGATATTTGCATACCTTTTCCATCCTCTGCCATTTTACCAGCCCTGCCATTTTCAATAAATAAACTCTCTTCCTTATTTACAGTAAGCAGTTAATCCAGTGTTTGTGTACTACACATGGCTGTGCAAACTGATCTGGATGTAGCTGTAGATGTTGTAGTTGACCTTGCGTAATTTTTCCAGGTCTCTCTCTCTCTCTCATAAATTTAAAGTAAAAACAGTGAAATGTAGCTGAAATCACATACTTTAACAGCAACGATAAAAATGCAGTTAATGACAATAACTATTAATTAATATTTGTATATTAATATTAATACTATCAGCATTGGTCAGTTTTAAAAAGAAAAAACTAAGTGTCTTAATATTGCCTAAAGCTGAAAAATCTTTTTTGGTTCATTTTGGCGGACTGGTACCCACTGGTAAATCACATAACCCCTCTCTTTTCCAGCAGAGTTAAAGTTTAGATATAAAAATTCTGAGCAGACTGTGTTTTATCTCCTATATCTATATACACAAATCGCTGATTCCAATTGCACTTTGAGCAGAGTGCATCCAGCAAGCAGGAAAGGGGAGCGACTTCCGGTTCTGTTTTCGCTTATTGTGTCAAAATAAAAGTCCAGTTGTGATCGGCGAGTACAATCTTTTAACGATATTCTTGCTTACTCTTGCTGGCTTAACAGTACTCTTTACTAATTATTTCTCAATACATTTTATCTAGCCTTGGTGGCTGAAACGTCTTGTTTATGTGCAACTGAAACATTGACGAGATCAGCAGCGCAGTGGCAACTTCCTGTTCGAGGGTCACATGACAGCAAGCGTGACGTGAGTCAGCTGACAACCATATCACCAGGTAAGGGAAGAGAATTACATGCACGACTTTTATGTGCAGGTGACTATCGGCAAACGATCAATACATTTTATGCGATAGCTTTATTTTTACGCGAAGTGATACGGTTTGATGACGTGGCGACTTTAATGTCGCGGAGTCGGGAGTTTTGACGCAAATCAGCGGTGTTGGTGTAAACCGTGCACTGCGCTGAAGGGCAGAAGGCGTTAAATGATGAACGGCAGTGCGATGATGGAGTAGCCGTGTATGGCAACACAGACAGGTGGCAGAGTTTAATACAGCAATGGCAAAACAGTGTGCGTGTCCCCGTCTGCCAGAGAGGTTGTCAGGTTTGATAGCGCATTTTTACAAGGCCTTTCCTTGAATTGCATATTGCAGTAGATGACGACGGAACTCTGTAACATACCGGTTTAACGTACTGACATGGTGGTGTTATTGCGGGACAACAGTATGGGATGTCGACCTGCGACCGTCAATGTTCAAACTTCCATGCATTTGTGTGTATATTGTAGTCTGCTGTACGGTTACAGGGTGACGTGTAATGCATTCAGGGTTATTATAGAATATATATGGTGACGATGATGATGATGCTGCTGCAGATTCCAGCCGCAGCAGAGAAAGTGAAGCATCTTCGATATGGATATCCGGGGCGCCGTGGATGCAGCGGTACCCACCAACGTCATCGCAGCCAAAGCTGCGGAGGTCCGGGCCAACAAAGTGAACTGGCAGTCCTACCTGCAGTAAGTGCAGCTGCACGCCTGGTACCTCTCGGCTGTCATTAGTGTGTGTTGACACCGTAACGACAGGACGGGTTCTTCAGTGGACCAATACGGGCGATCTCCTTGTCTCGAAGGTCGGACGTGTTGTTTACTGAGCAGGGGCACTAACGCACGCTGTACGTTAATCTTTACTGGGTTTTAGGAAGTTTTGGAGTTGTTTTAAATGAGTACCTCTAAACTTATGCTGGGACGTTCCCGGTTTTGTCTGTAATTTTAGTTGTTTTGCTTAATACAGCTGGTGATTAAATGTCTTTTCCACACCGTTAGGCGTCCTGAAATAGGCTGGGTTGAAAATATTACTGTGGAAAATGTGTCACTTCTCCTTTCTTACATGTCAGTTACTAACATGGTGCTTTAAATGTGGCGTTTTTTCCTTTGCAGCAAACGTTAAATTAACCGGACTGTAGTTTCTGTTTTTCAGATTTTAAAGGTGTTTCTGTTGTTTGGAGTTTGACTATTACAAAGTCAGTAATTTAATTTTTCTGTTTTTCCAGCAAGTGTTAACTTCTAATGAAGAGGTGCCATATTTAACCATATAACTTTCAAGATATAAAAAATGTGCCATTTCAATGTTGTAATTGCAGTTACATGCATCTATTACATTTTATTTTACTTTTAGTTTTAATTAATTAGAAAAATCTCTTAAGATTTACTGTGTGTGAGTTAGATTTTTTTTCTTCCCCCTTTTCTAGCTGTCCATTGGGTGCTTAACTACTGTCCAATTGTGCTAAATCCACAGAGAGTAGATGTTCCCAGAAGCCTGTTCACACACCTAACGACACATGCGCACTGTGTTCCAGGGGGCAGATGATTTCTGGTGAGGACTGCGAGTTTATAAAGAAGTTTGAATTGGCCAACTCTGAGGAGAAACAGGCCATACTGACAAACGAGGGTTATCAGGTTCGTTGCGTGTTAGATTAGATCCTGTCGTAATTGCTCTGTTTGCAGCTTACCTGTCACTGTTTCTGAACTGCTTGCCCAATGCTGCCATCTGTGTTTCAGTGTGCCAAGACATTCCTGAACCTCATGGCACACATCTCCAAGGAGCAGACGGTCCAGTACATACTCACCCTCATCGACGACACCCTGCAGGTGCCAGCATGTGTTTTAGGCCTGCGTGTTACTCGGAGCTGGTTGTGTTGTGGGGTCGGTGCCTTGTGTTGCATACAGTATACAGCACTAGAGAAACTTGAGCTGAACCAGCGAGTCCAGTGGATAAGATGAGGCAGTGTCTTGTCAGTTAGTGCTTCTGACATTGGACATGTAAATTCATTAGGGAATTGGGAATCTGTCTGTTTTTGTTTTGTTGATTTAAGTGTTTTAAATTGTAAAGATGCAATGAATGAAATCACCTGCTATGGGACTGTCTAGGTTATTATACTGAATTGTATTCATGATATATATGATGGTAATGAGCAGTATGGAAAATGATTTGGTAAATTGCAACTGACATTAGAAGGTGCTGCAGATATACGTGTTAGAAAAGGCCCACAGAACTGTGACAAATGTAGCTGAAGAGCCACAGAAGACTGGCATGTTCAGCTCTTCTCAGTGGGCTGTTTGTCCATGTAGCACCATAAACCCTCACCTGCTCCATCAGGAGAACCCCCAGAGGGTGAACGTCTTCTTTGATTACGCCAAGAAGACCAAGAACACGGCCTGGTCGTACTTTCTTCCCATGCTGAACCGCCAGGACCCCTTCACTGTCCACATGGTAAGTGCATCTTTGTAGCAACGTTGTTTGTACCAAATGTTTATATCTTGTCCTAAGGAGAAAGTTTTACTACTCCTTCCAAAACAGGGTTTTAAGGAGTGGCTGTAGGTAAGGATAAAGCCACATTGCAACAGGAAAGTGTAATCAGAAACTTACAGTTCTTGGGGGGGGGGGGGACCCCTCTGGGGGCTGCCACACCCACACGGTCATCCTAACATTATACATGACAAATCAAACTTGAGAGATATTTAATCTGAACGTCAGTGTGAGGTCCAGCCGGTTGCTGGATCTAGGTGAAGATCTCTGTAGGCCAATAGGAACCCTTGGGTTAAGGCCTCACCTACTCTACTCTAACACAGTATCCCAGGGAGGTCCTGCCAATACTACGCCCCAAATGGATGTATGGGAGAAGAACTGTACATTAGTCAGTTCACAAGTATTATTATTAAGTAATTTAGCAGGCACCTTTATCCAAAGCGATTTACAACATTTCGTCAGTGTTACAATGAGCTAGCGCTGGGTGTCTTGCTCAAGGACACACCTGCTGGCTGGGTCGGGATTCGAACTGGGAGACTTCTGCATCCCAGCTGGATGTTCTACCCATTGAGCCACCAGACGTAAAGACTAATACTGGCATGTTCTCGCATTGTATTACTAACTTTGATAGTAGTAATAGCATTACTAACTTTGTTTCTAGAGGGAGGATTGGGACGCCATGCTTTAAACAAAGTCCAGATAAAAAATTTCCAGTCATTTTAAACTTGGTCAAGGTCGGATAATTGTATTGGTTGATGAGGAATTAAGACGGCGCTGATGTAGGTTATTTATTTATTTATTTAATTTTTTTTTTCACTTTTATCTGCTGGTCTTTTTTAGGCAGCGAGGATTATTGCCAAGTTGGCTGCGTGGGGGCGAGAGCTGATGGAAGGGAGTGACCTCAACTACTATTTTAACTGGATCAAAACCCAGCTCTGCTCCCAGGTGTGTGTGTGGTCTCTCGGTACACTGACGCTGTATTGTCAGCAGTTTTCCATGCATGCTGATTTTGCATCCTGCATTCACTCACTTTTGTTCATATTCCAGTTTTTACCTTCAGTTTTGATGTTTGGAAAATTTGAGTTTTGCTCCCAGAATAAATATATGTTTGATGGCATTATTCTGTTAATGTGATTGGATTACAGCACATGGAACAGTTATCTTCCCAACATATAGTAAACAAATTAGGTTGTCAAAGTAAGATTTACAACCAAGAAAATGTAGTTAATAGTCAACCTTTGGATTTTGGAGAAACACAAAAGGTATATTTTCCATGATTTTTATTTTTTTTTTTAAATAAACAATCATTTATGTGAAACTTGCGACACTCAGTGTTGTTTATTGAAGTGGTTGTAGTTATGGGTTCTGATGAGCATGGGTTACAGGAAGGCTAATTTGTACAGATGAGCCACAGAATGCAGATGTCTTAGTCACCAGTGAAACTCATTTTAGCCAGTAATAAAACTGTGACCTGACTCCGGTCGTGGGGCCAGGAGAACCCGGCCAGCTGTGTTCCGCTTGGCCCAGCGGGCTCGGGTGAGACTCTGTGTTTGTCAGCAGGGCCAGCGGTCATTGCGTTCCATTTCAGCTTTAAGTCCTGAAGCAAAGCAGAGAGAGGTCAGAGGTGCTCCTGCCGTCGCCTTCTTGCTAACTGCTTTTGGGATTGTATGAGTTGCCTTTTAACCCCAGGGTTCGTCGCTGAGGTGGAGAGTGTGGAGCAGTCCCACTAACATCTGAGGCACGTCTGCACAGTTATAGTGAATAGCACATTTCTGGAATTTTCCCATCTTGCAGCGGACTGCAAGAGCCTTTTCTACAAAAATGTCTTCTGTTTTCCCCTTTAAGAGAGTCCTGCTTGCACATACAAGGGTCTGTCAGAGCGCTTTCTATTTACACGTGGGTGTGCGAGATACGTTTTTTTGTGCATGTGTGTGTGTGCGCGCACGAGGGATACGTTTTACAAGATGATTGTTATGGACTGCACTAGTAGGAATGAGAAGGTACAAAAGAAGACCCTGTGTTCCAGCACGAAGAATGTGAAAGTAAATCCCTGTCCCCTTCTGAGGAAGGTCATGAGTAATAGTGCTAGAAAACAATTTCCGATGTCTTTATTTACATTGATTCTGATTGGTTAGTACTGGCAGGCTAAAAAACCCTCTTGTCTGTTGGTAGAAACTGCGGACTCCAGGTCCAGAGGCGGGAATGGTGTCCCCCACTGATGTGAGTATGGTTGCTTCCAGCAGCTGCTGCAGAGCATGCTGGGGCATCTCACTATCAGCCTTGAGGGGGGGATGTCGCTGTGACGTCTCTCTCTCGCTCTCTCTGTCGTTCTACCTCTATCTCCTTCTCAGTCATACTCTCGCTGTCTCTCTGCCTCTCAGAGCTAGCCACCCAGCTCGCTCCGTTCTTCCTCTGTAGCTCTGCTGTCGCTCTCTGGCATTCCTGCATCTCTACAGCCTTCAAACACAAGGTTTTTCCGTTAGCGTCCGATCCACGTCCGTCTCTTGAGTAAATTCGTCAGGACGGAGCATGGCCCGCGGAGCACAATGCGCTGGCCTTTCTGTCTGCCCTGAGAGATGAATAAATCAGAATCTCAGATGTTCCAGGACCTCCTGTGTGCTTACTCATGTGTCCAGCCTTCCTCTGAGACTATTTACTGACCGCTACGTTGGTAAGAAAGGAACGTGAGCGACCGATTCATCTTGACGGTGGGCAGGTCGGACGCCTCTGTACTGTCTTTCTGCCTTCTCTTCTGGCTCTTTGTCACTTTTCTTCTGGACCTTTCTGCTTCTGTGCCGCTTCCTTCCGCTGCTGTACAGTGGACTTCCCTCCTTTGCAAAACGAACATGTTTACAGACCGTTTCCAGGCTTCGCCATGTCGTCTGCTGCTACCTACGTGATCGGCAAGCTTCTCCCAGAGTGCTCGTCCATACCCCGGCGCGTGTAGATGGACGATGATGGGGGTTAGAGCATGTGTGCCGTGGTACGAGCACACGGGTGTGCCTCATGGCTCTCCCTGCTGTCCCGTTTGTTTTTCCAGAGCTCCCAGTATGCCCAGTGCGTCGCTGGCTGCCTGCAGCTCATGCTGAGAATAAACGAGTACAGGTTTGCGTGGGTGGAAGCTGACGGCGTCAACTCGTAAGTCCACTCTTTGCATGAAGTGTAATTAACTCCGGATAACCTGTGCATGTCTGGTATGTGTAGCTGGTTCTTTAACCAACCTGAGAGAGCTCTTTCTGTGTCGTTTGCAGGATCGCAGCAGTGCTGAGCAGCAAGTGTGGCTTCCAACTGCAGTACCAGATGATCTTCTGCCTCTGGCTGCTCGCCTTCAGCCCCCAGATGTGTGAACACCTGAGACGCTACAATGTGGTGCCCGCGCTGGCCGACATCCTGCAGGAGTCTGTCAAGGAGAAGGTCACGCGCATCATCCTGGCCACGTTCCGGGTGGGTGCGTGCTCTGAGTGTGCAGACCACAGCTCGGTCCTGTGCCTGAGCTGCAGTTAGTTGTAGGCCCCCCAGGCGGTCTGTGTGTGTTCCCCACTGTGAAGCAGTGTGGGAGTCCAGCCCGATGAGTTCAGTGTGTGGGGCCGTGGCCGTGGTCCTGGTGTGTCGTGGGGTGTAGCTTCAGGTGGGACTTCTCCATTCTGATTATGGTGTTGTGGACAGTGTTGGGCCACCCCTTTACTCCTTTACACCAGGAGCCCAATATGGGGGTTAACACATTCAGCTGTCTGGTGAGGGGTCATCACTGACTGTGCGGTTCTTGCAGAACCTCCTGGAGAAGTCGAGCGAACGCGAGACATGCCAGGAGTACGCACTGGCCATGATCCAGTGCAAGGTGCTGAAGCAGCTGGAGAACCTGGACCAGCAGAAGTACGACGACGAGGACATCACCGACGATATCAGGTTCCTCCTGGAGAGGCTGGGCGAGAGCGTGCAGGACCTCAGGTACCAGCATAACCCCACCTCCCACAGGAGGTGTGTGGTGTTACCGCACGAAGGGAAGGAGATCAGTACAGGAGAACAGCACATTTCGTGTTTACGTTGTGTAACCACTGGCAGCATTGTGGCACAAGCAGACGGCGACGGTCCAACTGTCAGCTTTTAAAAATTCAAATATATGGATGTGCATGTGACCAAAAACCGCTAGGCTGAGAAACTGTCAGTCTCACGTGTGTTTCATTAAGAGTATTAATGTCTGTATTAAAACACTCTCAGTTTATGAGGAGAACAGCAGAGGACAATAATAAATTTTTTACATGTGACTGCAGTGTAGAAATGTGTGTGAGGTGGTTTCCAGAGCTAATGCTCTAGACGTCCTAGTCCGTTGCCTTGCTTGCCAAATTGGAGTTGATACAGACCAGCTGTTGTCGTCTTCTGCAGCTCCTTCGACGAGTACAGCTCTGAGCTGAAGTCTGGGCGCCTCGAGTGGAGCCCAGTGCACAAGTCCGAGAAGTTCTGGCGGGAGAATGCAGTTCGGCTCAACGAGAAGAACTATGAGCTCTTGAAGTAAGGGGCTGTGCCTAGCTCCAGGGGGCACAGGGGTTTAGAAAGCTGGTCACCACAAGGTTGCCTGTTTGAAATCCAAGATGTGCTCTCTGCTGTTTTGTCCATCATTAGATGCCCGTGTTGGCTGAACAGCAGTCTTCTCTGAAGAAATCTTCACTCGTTTGATCTTCTCGAGCTGCATTATTTGCAGAGCTTAGTGGTTCAGTTTAACTGGTGCTGTGAACTGGTAACTGGTGGGAGATGTGCAGGCTGGACCGGCTGTTGTACGATTACGATGAATTTCTTCTGTGAAAGGCTGCAGCAACACAGGAGAAACATGTCTCCTTTCATGTTCAGAAGTAATGTGCACGGACTTACAGCGGCAGCGCCCCCCAGTGACTGTACCTCAGACAGTTTCAGGCTGCCCTGTTGTTAATGTCATAACCCCATCAGTATGTAAGTGTCTCCTGGGCAACAGTAGGATGTTTCAGGAACCGTGACAGTTTGCTTTTTTGCCTTACACAGAATCCTGACCCGGCTCCTCGAGGTCTCTGAGGACCCCCAGGTGTTGGCGGTGGCAGCGCATGACGTTGGGGAGTATGTGCGACATTACCCCCGGGGTAAACGGTACGGGCAAACCCTTTATTTTATCTGTCAAACTACCGTGATGCATAGAAATGTTCACTTTATTATTATTATTATTTTTTTTTTTTGCAGTAAAATCAAGGTTTTAGTTTTAAAATTAAACCCGTACTGTAATCTACATCTTAAACGTTAACATTTTAAGTATTAAAAGTCCAACAGGGCACCTTGGCAGGTTGCCCAGAGTCCGTTTGCACTGCGCTGCACGTGTGTACCGTGATGGTTCATCTTGTTCCTTCATGCTCCAATACTAAGGCAGCTCCCAGGTCGGGTCCTTACTGTGGTTCTGATCGGTTCTGCAGGGTCATCGAGCAGCTGGGGGGGAAACAGCTGGTGATGAACCACATGCACCATGAAGACCAGCTGGTGCGCTATAATGCCCTACTGGCCGTGCAGAAGCTCATGGTGCACAACTGGTGGGTGCTGCCACACACACACACACACACACACACACACACACACACACACACACACACACAAATCTCTGTCTATTGTGTGCCAAGTGGATTGCATCCATTCCACAAAGGCAGCCTGCTGACATCCACAGCAGAAGGTCAAGCTGACTTGATTACTGCTAATGGCGTTTATTATAAAATGTATTTCATCCTTAAACAATATTGATCATGCTTTCATTTCCGTTCTATAATTTCTATTGGTTGTCATTAAAAAAAAAAAAATTGTAAACGTTCAATTTTTTGTCTTTTAACCTTGACCTGTGCCCAGATCTCTAACTTGTGTATGTAGAGACCTACATCACTGTCGGCACAGTTCTCAGTTTAGTGTCATGAAACGGCACTCTTTATTTCGTTTTGTAACGGGAGAGCTTCATACTCTTCACAAAAACACTTAATTTGTTCTTTGCTGCCTTAAATAGTGCTCTAAACTGATGTCTTGCATCATGTGTTTGAAGTTGAGTGCTAGAATAAAACTATGCCTTATTTAGGTTGTAGGGCAATTATTTCTTATTTATTTAATTTGGATAGCTTTAAGGTCAGAAATGTAATATAGCTCAGTCTTTTAAAATGCAGTACACTTTATTTACTTAAACGGCTCTTCTGTGCACGGGCGTGATTTCATGTTTGGTAAAGCAGCCATTGGGAACCGCTCCAGATGTCTGTAACGTGCTCCGTGTGCTTTGACCATTAAGTTTTGGAAGCGAGTGAAACTGTAGCAGTCCGACTGCTGCCCAGTCCTTGTACGTGATGATCCCAGAATCCTGTGCTCCGCCTTGTTCATGTTCCTGCCTTTGTCGTCTCCTTCAGGGAATACCTTGGGAAGCAGCTCCAGTCCACGGAGCAGCCGGCTGCTGTCACGGCTCGAAGCTGATCGTTCTGTTTCCTGCGTGTTACTGTAATCCACACGGTCCACGCCGTTGTGCTCTGATCTCCTGCGTCTGTGTATTGGCCTGATTTAAACGTGTTTTGGATGTTTACACCCAGTGATTGTGTATGTGATCTGACCCATGCAGTAACTGTACCTATTCTAACTTATTCTTTGTCATAGCTGTTGCACAGTGCTCGTGTTCAAAATAAAAACGTGTTACGTGATTGCTTAGTGTTTACTTTAACGTCATAAGAGTTAAGTACTGTTTTTCTGCATGGCAGCTGGGTAAATTTAACAGTGAATTTACCTGCTGGTCATACCGCTGATCTCTTCATCACTGATCTCTTTACCACTCTTTTACTTTTTCCTCTTGTTACGGAAATGAAATGTGCACGAGGCTGATATTACTGCACTTAAAGCACAAATGTCAGTGAGGAGTTTTATTATTGGGAGTTGTGTGCCAGTACGGAGTGTTACTGGGAGTTTTGTTTTCCCCTTTCTGTAGCGTTGTGCACGGGTGGCTCCCCCTGCTGGTGACACGGTGAAACGAAATGAGCACTGGTAAAACTTGAACATTCGCAGTGCCTACGTAGCGTAAGCCTCAAGGTATTAAAAAAAATATATATATATAGAGCCAACACGATCATTTTAAGCAATGAAATTATTGCTGACTCAGGTCGTTAAACGTATACTGCTGGTAACTGGAACTTAACTGGTGTTAACTTATTTCTGCATCAAAAATGCATGCAGTAAGAATCGCAAACTACAGTGAACTGTACTTTTAAACAGCGGTGGCGTGCTGTTTTGATATACTGTTTACGGTTGTTTGCGGTATCGGACAGAGCTAAGAACCAAAGTAACACAACAGGATTATAGCCTGAATAGAGATTGTTTTGACAATGGATGCATGCGGGCCAGTTTGCCGGCCGCTCATTCGTCAGTGGCAGTCAGGTGGTACAGATTACACACCAATCCGGTGAACGCAGCACGTCACCATCGAGCCTTCTTCCGGGTGTCCTATCCTGCACTTTTAGGGGTGGGTTCCCCTTCACGGTGGTCCTTTGTGTATTTTAACAGTTTTCAGTTTCGGGGTCCGTTGTGCTGGAACAATGAATCGTATTTTTGGTCGGGGTAAACCTAAAGCGCCACCGCCGTCCCTTTCGGACTGCATCGGAAATGTAAGTATCTGAGACTTCATGATGCAAACACACCGCTGCTGTTTTCCCGTAGCTCCGATCGCTTGTCCGTAGCCAGCGGTGACATGTTATCGCCTTTATTCCGGCAGAGATACCAGATTGCCAGGGGAAAGCCTGGATTGTCACGTTGTTGTTGCTTGTTTGCCTCGGTGCCGTTCGCATGTGCCCTTTTTACGTGTCTGCGCGGTGCTGTACTGTAGTATGGAGGCAGTGTGTTGAGAGGGGCAGTCCTTTGTTTATTCGGCTGGCTTTATGGCACCCATTTCTCTGTCCCTCGAAAGAAATGACTAAGCCATTGAAATAGACTGATGTAAGTAAACGTTAAATAGTTGTGTCTTGCAAATGACGTAATTTACACCAAGTGAAGCTAATAGCGGCGCTCGAAGTGCACCGATTTCCTTGAACAAACCCGTATTACTGGTTCGGGCTCGGAAAGCCCACGGCAGGCTGTCCGCTCTGCCACGCTTAGTCAGTCAGGCAGTTTAGTGAAATCTTACAAAGTGTCGAAACTGGAAAACACGAATGAATACCCTAATAAGTACGTTTTCTCCAAATATAAATATTTTCAAAACGCAAGTGCAGGCAGCGTTGAAACTGTGTATAATACTATACTGGCAAGTGTCTTCGGTAGCTGACAAAACACGTCCACTCTTGATGACGTTTACTCTTCCACTTCTGGGATTTTCCTTTTCCTACGCAAGTTCCAGATGTCATGTTTAGTAACGCAGTATTGCTGGGGAGTGGGTCACCATTGTGGTCACGTGATGTTTTTGATGCCATGGATTAACGGTCAATCGTGAGTGTGTGTGTGTGTGTGTGTGTGTGTGTGTGTGTGAGAGAGAGTGAGTGAGTGTAAGTGAAAGTGTTTTGCCCTGTTTTACTTTTCATGGCTGAAGAGGAAGTCATTGCTAGCTACCCCCTCCCACACAAGCATAGCTCTGGAAAATGTTCTCGGCGAAGCTGAGAAATATGAAATCCCAGGTGAAACTGTTCAGTTACTGGGCTTGCAGTACAGTGTTGGTTCCTGTATCGATTATAACTGGTAACAGAATGCACACATTTTATGCTTCAGTAACGGCCATACTCCTATCAGCTGGGACTTGAAGGCAGTGTGTGCTTGAAGTCAGGCAGGGAGTTTCAGTGTCACTGCAATGTTTGGACTGCACCATTTGAGCTGTTCATTGTTTCACTGTGAACTGTCTGTGCTGCCCCAGGTGGACGCCCGCGCCGAGTCGATCGACAAGAAGATCGCTAGGCTGGACGCGGAGCTGTTCAAGTACAAAGAGCAGATGAAGAAGATGAGGGACGGACCTTCAAAGGTTCGCCAGTCACTTTTGCAGCCTACTAGAGGCAGAAGGTTGCTAGTGTTGAAGCTGCTGCACGTTGAAGTGTGAAACAGCAGCTCTAGCTGGCTTTGGATTCCCACTGCACGCACTACACTTCTCCATGGTCATTTCCACAACCTGCCTGTCCTGTACTAGGTTGGTGGGAGTAAAGCAGCCTACACAACACCCTGGATGGGCTGTTAACTTAAATCGCTCAATCGCCCAGCCACACAAAAAGCACATTTGAAATCAGTCCTTAACCTGAATTGCATGTCATTGGTGTGTGTGGAGAAACCTGAGGTACACCCACACGGGGGGCGTGGTAATTCAACACACACAGTACTGAGGGGCGATCCTGACAGTGTGACTCGCCACACCTGATGGGAGACGGCACCCCTGAAATCTGCACCCATGAAATCTCATGTGATGATGTGTGCAGCTGACTGATGCTCTTGGCCAGTGGACTGATGAAAGTGTCTGGCTTCTTCCAGAACATGGTAAAGCAGAAGGCCATGAGGGTTCTGAAGCAGAAGAGGATGTGAGTATCTGCATGTGCTCTCGGCGAAGCAGGCCTGAGTGTCCCGTTCTGTCTGTGATGTTGTACCGCACTGGAATTGCATAGAGAACGGCGTGGTCAGAATGAGCTACTACACACACGGACTGTCAATCACACCACGCAGAAGGACAGGCAGCAAAAGTAACAAGATGACATAGTCTGAACTTCAGAGCTGTATTAATATATTTAATTTCTGTGGTTTTGCAGGTACGAAGGCCAGAGGGATAATTTAACACAACAGTCATTTAATATGGAGCAAGCTAACTACACAATTCAGTCACTGAAGGACACAAAAACGACTGTAAGGGCTACAGGTCACATCACCTGAGTAACAAATTACTGTACCTGATGCGATGGACAAACAAACTGCCTTCTAATTACTTAATGGGAGCTGCATCTCAAACGCACCTGTAAATAATGGATAATAGTAACACAGAACAGATCTGCTGATGGAAACAAAACAAAAAACTGCAATGTTTTTCCCAGGTGGATGCCATGAAGATGGGGGCTAAGGAGATGAAGAAGGCGTATAAGCAAGTGAAAATCGATCAGATCGAGGTGGGCCTCTTTGTGTTGTGTAGCTGTTCAGTGCCCTCTACTTGTGCTTTGTGTGTGTCACTGACCTGCACTACACTTCACAGTAGCTGTGAAATACTTTCAGCTACTTCTGTTTTAAAGATGAACAGCGCTGACTGTGGAACCAGAGGTCTGGGAGTGACGTTTGCACTGTCCTGTGCTGTCAGGTTGCCGTGGCAACACGTATAATAAGACCACGTTCTCTCCTATTTTAGGACCTACAGGATCAGCTGGAGGACATGATGGAGGATGCCAACGAGGTGCAGGAGGCTCTGAGTCGAAGCTACGGGACCCCGGAGATCGACGAGGATGACCTGGAAGCGGGTCAGTGGTGGACCGGCGTGGGGTGCGGGTTTAGAAACTCCCGAGTGTGGTCTTGGTACCGATCCAGTTGGATGTGGAAACTCATCACCAACCTGTTGCGAACCAGCTTTCACTGTCGGCCAGTTTCCTGGCTAAAGGTAAACGTCAGCGACTGGTGGTGGGCGTGGCCATTTAAAGAGTTGTGTGTCTGTGCCCTTTCTCACTCGACCTCACAGAACTGGACGCCCTCGGTGATGAGCTCCTTCTGGATGATGACAGTTCTTACCTGGATGAAGCTGCTTCTGCTCCTGCCATCCCAGAGGGGCTGCCCAGCGAGAGCAAGACCAACAAGGTACAGGGCACACCTGTAGCTGTCACCTGTGACACACACTTAGGGCTGTGCTGCACTGTACGATGAGCTGTGGAAATCCCAGTTACCTGTGTGACGGATCCACCTGCCAGCTGCAGCTGTGGGTTTTTAATGACAAGGCAGTCCTGCTTGTACGCACGTTACAGAGGATGAACAGGAGAAGGTGCGGATAGTGTAATAGCCTTAAGTCTGCTACATTAGGGGTGCTAATTCTGTCGGCTGTCCAAAGGGATTTCAGGTAAGGTGAAAGCTGAAGATACCTGATTAAATACTGTAGTATTAGCATTTGCATTTTTACCACTGCAGTGGATGTATATTAATTAACATGCAATGCTTTGGAGATGCACTCGTGGCTCTCGCTGGTAGAGTTTGGGACACTCATCACTCGCCCCTTGTTCTTTCAGGACGGCGTCCTCGTCGATGAGTTTGGTCTGCCTCAGATTCCTGCCACATAAGACCACAGTGATAACGGGGCTTCCACAACACTTTATGTAAAATAATAAATGTATATTTCCATGGCAACTTGGTCTGTAAGCACACTGCTTCATCAGGGCTGACTTTTTTAAAATAATTTTTTTTAAGTACGGTAACATGGTATAAACTTAAGGTAAACATGATACATACTGTTAAGGATTTCATGGTATAGAACCATAACATAACGTTTTTCCATTACTATAGGATAAGCCATTGCTGTTGACTGCTTTCTTTCTGTACAACACTAAGTTACTAAAGAAGATTACCCATTTTAAATAAAAAAAAAAATCTTTTTATTTGTGACCATCTTTCATGACTTTTTTTAGTAAAGATTAATGATATTTACAGTAAATTGACTTGGTGGGTCACACTTCCATTTACGCTGCTGGGTAAGGATCCTTTTTAGGAAATTCAGGCTAAGAATTGTTACATTAAGGGTGTCTTTACAACGACATTCATAACCGTTTTGTAGCATGCAGCCCCCTTCCACGCTCTCTCCAGTCCTCATTCACAAGATGCTTAGTTACTCAGCTGCTGTAGCGGTGCTGTGGGACCTGGGGCAGAATGAGGGCAGAGTCCCTGTGTGTCAGAGTCACATGTGATGAGCTGTAAGTGGGAGTGACATAACTATAAGGGCTGAGCTGAGAATAGCTCACGGCCGAAGTCGTCCCTCTGATCTTGGCCCACACCTCGCCGCCTTTACAACTGATGGATAAGAAATGCATAATGTCTCTTGCCAAGATATGTGCAAATATTAGTCAGTCAGCCTGGTTGTATGTATCGTGTTGCTTACACACCACTGCAGAATGAAAATTTCACTGCTGGGGCTGGAATGTATTCTCACTCCTGTTCTTGCTGCGGTAATGCCACGGTAACTGTTTCCGTGTTGTTTTCAGAGGCAGAGGCAGGCCAGGGATCCTGTTTCTCCCATTGCCGTGCTTGACGGGCTGTACGCTCGGACAATGTTTACTTTGATTTTCGGCCAGCTTTCCCCTTAGCTTTTGCCTTCTTTTTCTTCCCCGTCTTTGCGGCGGATCCTTTGGATTTTTTGCTCTCTTTCTGTTTAGCAGCAGAAGTTGATGGGCCAGTAGGTGGCTTCTGTCCACATTCTACCCTCTCGCCCTGGCACGGGCTCTG
This sequence comes from Chitala chitala, assembly GCA_025773905.1. Classification (NCBI taxonomy): domain Eukaryota; kingdom Metazoa; phylum Chordata; class Actinopteri; order Osteoglossiformes; family Notopteridae; genus Chitala; species Chitala chitala. The sequence continues at coordinate 21,600 of JABJVR010047763.1, forward strand.
ACGGACATTTGATAGGGGAGAAAATATCAGAGGAGCACATAAGTAGGTCTGTCTTAGTGACATTATGGCTGTGGATAAGAAACGTTACGCTTCGTCCAATACTCCTTACTGCTACACACCTGGAAGCATTTTCGACACACGTCTGGCTCCTTCATGTGACCCAGAAAGTCCCCTCTCAGACAGGCCCAACAATACCGAGTCCCACACCACCGGCACATGTATGTCTGCAAGGTACCGAGATCGACACCGGCTACCACTCTGGTACCAAGCCCTGCCAGCGCATAAAAGGGACCAAAACTACAACACGCTCATCAGAAATTAATGTGCCAACTTATTGCAGTGCATTTGTATTTAAGACCTGCTTGAAATTAGTACTCCCACACATCACACTATATACTCTTGGTATTGGCAGCATTCATAGGTACAAAGTTCTGTTAAATTCCTGTTGCACGGGTGCTTCAGCAGTTCTGCTTACCGTGTCGACAGTGGTGCATCCCCAGCGACACATCTCAGCAAGCGGACGCCTCCACTGACGCCAATTTGTGCCAGGTTCTCCGAGTGACCGTGCGGCCTTCAGCTCGAGTTTACCTGCAATCCTTCCTTATCAACATTTTGGTGCCATGACAGTGGTGTTGCTTTGTGCTGGTCGTGTTGCCACTGGTGACTTCTCATTGTTATGCGGTTTCCTCTTCAAGAAATTCAAATCAGTCTGACACGTGGCCTCAGCCACAGCTCTTGAGACACTACCAAGCCTACTTTGATGTAGGTACAGAGGAAATCTGACATTGTGTGGTAGGTGAAATTAAATTTTTTAGGATGGATTGGTGTGTAAACTGTACAGACCTACACTTTTCCCTTCAGTACGTTCTGGTCAGGAAATTAAAAAAAAAAAACAGCAGCTTTGTTACCACTTTGGACCCAGGCCTGCTGCCCTCTGCATGTTACATCCTGATAATGCAGGCTATCGCAAATCAATCACTGCTCTTCTCAGCATGCCCTGCATCAGAAAGGTTAAGAGGTCCTGCTTCAGCACACTCATGTAGTTAAAGTCAGAAAATGAAAGGCTACCTAGTAAGAAAATGAAGGCACTGCTGTAGAGTCTGATAGAGCATGTCTGTAACTTATCAAAAAATGATCTTGTCAATGTGATGGGTGGGCAGACTAAGATGAATTTCTGTGCACTGCATGCAACACTAACTGCATACGTACGTTAACTGTGTGCCCAACGGCAACATACACAAAAATATTTCTGTTTGTTCTGGCTAAGTGTTTCATACAGCCGTGTGGGAACAAATATCAGCCAACAGAAAAAGCACTTTATTCCGAAAACATTTAATTAGAAAATGTGGAAGTCCAGCTAGCCCACGCCATGTGATTGACAAAGTTCCAGAGGTTTTATTTCTTAGACTCTGAATTCTTAAACACAACTGCACACGTGCCTCTTTACGCCTTCACCACCGGTCGCCGTCAATATTACAGGTGCACACATCGGCCGAAACCGAATAAAAAGGTACGTTCAGAGACAAAACGGCTCCGACTGGCTCTCTCATTTCACTGCATGTATTTTAAAGCTAAGGAATGCAAAACAGATGTTCTACCCAAACCAGGTGCGTGATGAGAGATGCATTTTCATGTTGCTATGGCAGCTGTGCCAAAGCCTAGTCATCCTTGTCCTTGGCACCGTGTTTCAGGATGCGCGTGAACTCATTGTAGTTGAAGTTTCCCTTCTTGTCAATGGGGGCCTCCCTGAAGAGCTCATCCACCTCCTCTTCTGTGAACCGATCACCCATGGTGGTCAGCAGCTCTCTCAGGTAGTCCTCCTGGATAGAACCTGCATACAAAGGCAGGCAGAGAAAATAAACCCATGCCCCCTGGATATAGCTTTTGAGGTCAACTTTAGCCACCATACTGAAACAGTAGTACACAGAACCAATACTGCAACGATGGAGCGGACGGCCGATGCCAGTGCATCACGTGAAGCTGACCATGAGAAAGGCCATGGGGGGGAGAGGCAGGTGCTACATGGACCTTAAGTCTGACACCAGAGACCATAAGTGTGCAATTCACAAGAGCATTTCACATTCTGCTTCCAAACAAACATTCTAAGCAAAAGCTACAAGAACCATGTCAGACACATCCATGACAAAAAGCCCAGTGCGTTACCTGTAGCTTCTTCATCGAAGCAAGCAAACGCGTTTCTGATGACGTCCTCGGGGTCTGTGCCATTAAGCTTCTCGCCAAACATGGTAAGGAACATCGTGAAGTTGATGGGGCCAGGAGCCTCGTTCATCATGGCATCAAGATATTCATCTGTCGGGTTCTTCCCTACAGACCACACAGTCAGGAGAGGGTGGATTTATCCACAAGCATTACCAGGTACCTTCAAACTGTCTAACATTGCAATAATGTCCAACAACACAGCCTGACACACTGCACAAATGAACCATTCAAAGCGACAAGGAATAACACCATGGTATTAATGGAGTTAATGCTACATACCCAGAGAGGCCAACATGTCGTGCAGGTCCTCCTTGTCAATGAAGCCGTCCCGGTTCTGGTCGATCATGTTGAAGGCCTCCTTGAACTCCTGGATTTGGGACTGGTCAAACATGGCGAAGACATTGGAGGTGGCACGCTGAGGCCGCTTCTTGGTGGTCTTTCCCTTGGCCCTTTTGCTCGACATCTTGGCTTATTGGTCTTCTAAAGCAGAGTCTGGTGAAAACTGAAGTGCCGCAAAGACAGTTGGCATGAAAGATTCTGCTGCTACATGCTCATATTGTACAATCATGTTTATTATGAAACACAACCACACTATCTGCAGGACTTAGTACTTTTAGACCATACGTCACTCAGTGAACAGTTCAGCTGGACTAACAGCAGACCCTCGTATCAACATCACTCAGCTAGTGCGAGGTGTCGAGCAGTAACAGCCGAACACCGGCACTGCCCAAACATGTACACGCATTAGGCTAAACACCGTCAGGGACACGGACTTCGATCCGTTTACATTTCAGCCGTCTTACGACAACCTCTATACACACACAATTCAACAGAAATCATTATCTGGACTCCAGAAAGAGCGGCTAGGTGGACAGCTACGTACACAAGATGGCTCGCTGTCCGCAAAGCTACGCTAATCAGGTGTGCATCAGCCCCGGTCGTCACGCACGAACCGTAGACGAACCGTCCTCATTGTCCGTCGTGTCTCAAACGCTAATCGGTGACAAAGCGAAAACGTTCACCGGACAACAGCCGACGCGAGGAAACGGGCGGCGGTGACCGATGCTAAAGACAAACACACGAAACCCCAGCACGCAGAGACAAGCAGCCCCGCTGTCCGAAAAGAGAACATAACGGGGTGTGTTTACGGGGAAGCCGTAAAACAGGAGCGCCGACCGCGGCTGCCTTTCTCTCATCTTAACTCACCTACCGAGCCCGTTAGCTCCCGTTGGGCCTGTGCGCCCCACCTCACAAACAGGCGCCACCAAAACCGTTCACGGGACACGTCCGCGATGGTGCCGTCGTCACACCGGGCTTCACTCACCGAACGCCGCAGCCGTGACCGACGGACCGCTTCGCAAACGAAAGCAAGACGCAGGCTGACGCCGGAGCGAAGGTGCGGCAGGGGCGCGGGCGGACTGAAGACGGCGCCGTGCGCGTGCACTCCGCCCCTGTAACGGCGCGGCGCGTGCCACTGCGTGCCAGCGTGGGGGTGGCGCGCCAGGCGCACTATCTAGCACGTGTTCTGCACGGTTATTTAAAAGCGGCTGTAGCCGGTTCAGATTAAGAAAACAATTCTGCTGCGTGTTTAATCGTGATGCATGTGTGTAGCGGTGTGGTGGCCGTCCCCCGAGTGAGAGGCTCGGGTCTTTGACTCAGCCGGCTAGTGGTCTTGTCCGGTGAGGAAAAAAACATCCGCTTGCGTACGACCAAGCTGATATACAGTATAGGCATGTGGCGTCTTATAGTTTATACAGTAAACACCGAAGACTTGATTTACATTAATATTAAGCCAATGTATCATCATGACGTTTGTATTGGTATTAATGGGACATTTCATACAGTGCTGTTTACACCATTTTACACAAATCCTATTGCAGCGTTGTGATTGATAATTAATTTATAGTACCCGGATGGAAAAATACTAAACCCACCGAATGGCCCATTTGTATTAATATTAAGATTAGTTGTATATTTTCAAGAAATCGGACAATTCTCATCAGTACCTAATCTTAATTACGTGATATATTTTGCGACACCCCGACATCGTCATCATAATGACAATCAAGAAGTAATGACTCATTGCCCAAAGTTTCTGATGCCCCGTTCACCAACTTTGTCAAACTTTCTCAATCCAGGGCCAGTTTCTGAAAACCGTGTCCAAAACGCGGACGCTTGACAGGCTGTGATGAACAGAAGACAGGTGGTAATAAGAATACATTATACAGGCAAGAGTTTATTTCTGTGAGTGATACAGCCACTGTAGACGTGAAAGCGATTAAAATAAATGCTGAAGTCACAATTACTCCCAATGCCAGCAAATTTTATATATATATATATTTTTTTTTTGCCAAAATGATTCTGTAAACAGACGCATACATTTTTTAAATCAATATGTAATCCTTTGGAAAACGTTGGAAATTTGGTCTTATGAATGAAATGGTTTATAAACGGCGACTATAAAAGTCGCCCTTTATAAACCATTATAAATTTATAAACCATTGCATAAAACAGAACGAAAGCAATTAGTTAATTCGAGCATGAAGGGATTTTATACACACACACACACACACACGCACACACACACACACACACATATATATATATATATATATACCATCTATATATAGACTCTTCTTGTCTCTGTTCTTGTGTAACATCTAAATCCTTATATATTGTCTGACTAAAACAGAATAACATTGTTTCAAGAAAAACGTGTCCCCGTGTGGCGTAGTGGCTAACGGGTTGGCCTTACTGGCCGTGTCCACGTGTGGCGTAGTGGCTAACGGGTTGGCCTTA
>JABJVR010047764.1:0-26616 GCA_025773905.1 Chitala chitala
CCCCCCCCCACACACACACACACACACACACACACACACACACACACACACACACACACACACACACACACACACAGTCCTCTCGCCTTCCTCATTAACATGCACTGGTGTTTTGAAGCCACTAGCTGCCACTCGTCCCAGTGTCCTCGGTTATCACCGGCCTGCACAAGGCCTTCATCAGCTATGGTGCTGGGGACGCAGGGACACTGTGCCGCCTGTGTGCCCAGCAGGTCTCCCAGCTGTCGATATCCCCACTTGCGACACGTCTCTCTGTGCCAGCCTTTCCTATTTACATTTCAGATTAGAGTGCTTTAACTGACAGCGAGGCCGTATGATAAGCATGACAGGTAGGCGTTTTCGTGCTTTCCAGCCCGGTGGTTCCCAGAATTCTGTGAGAAGACAGACGAGCTGAACCTCCCATGCAGAGACGTGTCATGTATGAAGTGTTTTCTGCTTGAAGTGCAGAGCAGGCGACTTGATCGATGACACGGCTGACACAGGGAAGTGCAGGTCGTGGCCTATCTGTGGGACCGTCCTGAGGACAGCAGACAGACAGCGTGCTGCCAGCCTGGAGCTGCTCCCCAGATCTCTGTCTGCAGTCACACTCCACGCACACCCACAAATTAAAGCATTACCTTGGCCATTGTACATAGTGCATAAAATTATATATTTTAAATGGTCCCATTTTGGCTCATGTGAGCTTTTAAATTTTGTCAGTTTATAAGATTCCAGGGTATGTTTACTTTTTCCTGAAGACTTGTCCCCTGTACATTTTCTTCCATTGCAATAATCATTTGTGATTTTAGAAAATCAGTGTTTATCAAATCCAGCAGGTATATTTTGGAATATTTTTTGTTCCAATATGTATTTCATGTGAAATTATTTATTTATTTATTTTTTGAGTAAAAGTAATTTTATGTAAAATGATGTAACCCAGAACTCAGTTTCGCCCAAACCTGACAGGTTTGCCGGGGATGCGTGTGCGCCCGTTTGTGCTGTTCAAACAAACGATCTATTTATTATAGTTACTGAAATATTGATGATTTAAAGATCAAAAAATGTCCCCCAGCTGCCATACAACAGCGTAGGGAATCGAACCTAGGCTGCGTTGTTTCTGCTGCGTTTGTGTCGTTTTAAAGGTCACGACAGGACGCCCGGCAGCCGGTATTGACCCACACCGAGCCCGTTATCTGGGCTGTTTGTGTAGTTTAAAGGAATCTTATTTTCAAGTTATAAAGCGGTGTATATGTGATTGTATAATCTGATACGTAATCACTATGTCTTTGGACTGGTGTAAGGGGGCTGGGTTACCTTTCCTCACTTCTATGAAATTAACTCTAAAGTAAACAAATTAATTCTTACAATGGGACAAACGGGCACAAACACAGCACTAACGAATCCGTTTCACTTCCTTGGCTTGTTGTAGGGCAGCTCGGTCACCTTCATCATTATTAATTCAAAAAGTCAAGCAGGGAGAACGGAGATTTAAACACAGCAAAGGCTGTTGGGGGGGCGTCATCGTCTGGAAAAAATGCAATTATCTTAAAACTAAAAGCAGCACAAATTTAAATTTTTACGGCACATAACAGCACAAACGTTACACTGATGACACACGACGGATTTTTAAATTTTTAAATTAGCTCCAAATTGCTGGGGGGGGGGCAGCAGCTTCACGGAGCTTATCGACAGCCATATGTCATAAACATTAAGAGCCGAAAAGGCAGAGATTCATAAGGATGCAAATCGAAGGACATTTGTTAAATGACTCACAGCCTTTTTCAGAAATGACTCGCATACCATCTGTAATTAGTAATATCACAGGGCAATGATAACGACCTTAATAATAATGCCTGTCTTTAAGTGCCATTATACCGGAGAAGCTTTAAAGTACCACACAGTGCTACCGTAGGTCCAAAGGTTGTGTGTTGAACACTTAAAATAATTACTATGCAAAACTTTGAAAGGATATTTGAGGACCGATAGCCCTTGACCAAGTTTAATGACATGAGTACTGAGTGCAATGAGTTCAGCAAATATTATTGCATGAAAAGGAAACAAGGAGGCGCTACCCCTGCTTCTCTTTAAACGAGCACCCACAGGTGTAGCGCATCTCAGTCTGACGGTGCTGGATAGCGGCTGTCTGGACCATTTAAACAGAACTGCGAGCGGTAAGCCGCACGTCTCGAGATGCGCCTCACACTTTAACGTGGGACTAGTTGGTCACGCATATCAGCGCAAGTCGTAAACAAGGTGGTACGAGGCCCCCAAAAAACCCTTCGGTTTCTTAACATCTGTTTATCGGAAAGATGCACCTGTTTGGTAGAACACCGCACTAGCTAGCGTGCTACCCTGCACCGCTGACCTGAGATCAGTAATATCGTTTTAACGTCAGTTTCCATGTAGAGCCTCCAAACATCTTTAACTTTAGAGGTCAGACAGTTGAATACCTTATTAGTAGAGTGTACCAATTAGACAGCTTGGTTGTGTATATCTCATCAGGCTGGATGAAGGTGTATCGGTCTCTCTGTGTGATGGGAGGTGCTGACAGAAAGCTTGTAAAATACTTATTGCATGGTTGATAAGGCCAGTGATCTTCTGCAACTATTTCAAATCATCTGGACAAGGGCACTGTTAGAGATTTTGGGCCTCTTGCTTTGATTGTTGCACACCCCTGTCGGTCACGGGCCTGTGGAAGTGTCGTAGGTCCTGAACCTCTCTATGGCACACCTGCGTCTGGGTGCCAGAGGAGAAACGTTCAGGTTTAAAACAACAAAGCAACAAAGTTTTTTTTATAAAACTTACATCCTCTTTAGCAACTGTGTCAACTTTTCTTAGAATAAATTCATTTTTTCTGGTCATGTTGGTATTTAATTTGTAAATAATGAAAAGTTACATCCAAGCAGAAAGCTTAATAACGATATCGTAATGAAGTCACAAGAAATCCTTTAGGCACTGCTGGCTGAAATGGTACATTTTGTTTCAGCTTTGGCGGAGACTACGTCCCCAGATGTGTGAGCACTTAGAGCCTTCTACACACCGTGGGACTTACAGCCTTCTACACACCGTGGGAGTTACAGCCTAATACACACAGTGGGACTTACAGCCTTCTACACACAGTGGGACTTACAGCCTTCTACACACCGTGGGACTTACAGCCTTCTACACACCGTGCCTGTGGGACTTACAGCCTTCTACACACCGTGGGACTTACAGCCTTCTACACACCGTGGGACTTACAGCCTAATACACACCGTGCGTCTTTCTCCCAGTGTTAGATGTGTGTGAAAGGTATCCCTTCAACATTCACTTCAGAAGTGTAGTCACAACTAAATGAGCTTCAAGCTAACAACAATCTGTTTTCTCAGCCACTACTTTGATGGAGGGCGCTATTTTTGTCCTTGTGGCTGTTTTCGGTGATTTAGTATGTCTACGGTGCCACTGTGGTCTGTCCCCTAGGCTATTGCAACACTACCACAGGTAGAATTTCCATCTGATTCATCCAAATTGTTATTTATAAATACTACCACATTTATGTGGATGCATCTTAGCCCATAATGTCTTAATTGTAAAAGGGATTAAAAATGGTTGCAATGTAAAGCCCTGGCTGATCTAAAATGTTAACTGAATAAACTGTTCCATGAATAAAGTGTATTCAGCTGAAGTCCAGTTTACCCTCTTAAGGCAGCAAGTCTCGCATCCCAATCTGTCCGTAAGAACGCAATGCAAGGAAATTCACCCCTACTGTCCACGCCTGCTGACAGACGTATGAGCACAGTGCGTCTGTGCTGTTCCACCGATCGCCTCCATTAGCCTAGTGTGGCATTAGGATTGTAGAGTAGAAAACAGCACCAGATGATCTCTTCAATGTACGTAAACGCAGTACAACCAGTACTTGTCCGACCGCCACAAAGACGTACCCTGCTACACCCGCAGTGGTATTATGTGGCATGCAAAGTCTTAAAGCCTGCCAATGCCAGCTTCCCACTGCCACAGAGGGCTGAGGAAGTGGGTCCGGCACTCCCTCCCAGTGCTGTCGGTGACAGACCTCTACGGTGTCAAACTCCGCTCCTGCCACACGCCTCCTCCGTGAGAGCTCTGTGAAGGCCGTGCGCAGCATTAGAAGCGTGTAGAACCTGTGTGTCGCTGGGGAGGCAGGGGCCCGCCCCCACGCTGACCATGGTACATTAAAAAAACTGAATAATTCACTGGACAGTGGGAAACCATTCACTGTTTAACTTTCCCATAAACCTGCATGTTTCTGTACGTAAGGCTTAATATTGTCTGAAATATTAACTTTAATATTACAGAGTAAAGAGGGTCCAGGGTGCTGACTAAGGGGGAGCTAATAAACCCATTTAAATTATAAAAGAGGTGCAAAAGTAAAATTAAAATTAGTAAAATTAGCTTCCTGCAGGCTGGGATTTCAGGACTTCTGCGTCTCTGCGTGCGAACATGGACATGGTTTTTTTTTTTAACATAAATATAATTAACAAAGGGAGTTCCACCGAAATGAACTTCCATCAAAAAGATACGTAGGCGACATATTTATGTTTTAAATCTCTTTACTTGTCAGGTCAAAAAGCCATTTTGAATGTAAGTTTCATCACTTCATCATGTCTGTCACGTTGGAATGCTGCAAATATTTTTGCTATCGCAGAAGAGACATTTTTTAAAGGTTTTTAATTACAGTAATTATTTTTTATTGGAAATCACAGCATCCAATTCCCGTGAACCTCAAAGAGGAATTTTGTTTCTAAAAAATTAATTTTTATTATTAGGACATGAATGAAATGTAGGGCACTATAATACAGACCTGCGTCTTAGTTTTCGGCGGCTCGGATTTGGCTGTGGGAGGGGGTGAGCCGAGGTGCAGGATTTACCCAAGTGTGTGTGTGTGTGTGTGTGTGTGTGTGTGTGAGACAGATCCCGTCTTCTTTTAAGCCCTTGCGAGCCAAAGCGTACGTGCCAGAAAACACACACTCTGCGAGCAGCAAAGCTCGCTCACCTGACACTATTTCGCTATTTGTGTTGTGCAAACATTTCCCACTTCCGCTTATTTATGTACTAATGCAACAGTTTTTCAAGTGCTTTACAACAGCCCAATAAATAGAACAGCCACGCAACTGCCTCTTTAACGCACGCATTAGCGTTTAACTGCGCTGCCGCTTGCGTTGCGGTTGCTGTGCTGTGGAGTAAGGGCGTTGTGTGTCGGGTCCCCATTCGCTGCCGTCCTGATGGCGAGAGGGAGAGAAGCGTATTCAGTTTAACATTAATCTCTGTCTTGTTTTGTGTGCATTCGCTGCAGCCAGCGATCAGGGGATGTCTTTACTGCCATGGCCCCTACAGTAATGAGGGCCTTGGGAGGAAAGCCGCAATTATTTGTGCTTGGGGGACACGGGGGGAGGGTGAAATGTATGAAATGTAATAAAATGCCATTCAGAGTTAGAGTTGGGAATTAAGGGTCCAGTACTAGGCATCCCAAAGAAGAAGAAGAGGAACTGGTGGTGAGTCTCGGATCTCCTGACCCCCCCTCACCACAATCTCACTATTTTGCGTTTCAAATGTTCTGAGTCACAGAAGGGAGATTTTAATGCAAGTCGTAGAGGCATACAGTTCACTACCATAATTTAAACAGCTATTACGCAGCAGATATCTCATTGTAGCTGCTTGGATTGAAAACTTTGTGTGTGTGTGTGTGTGTGTGTGTGTGTGTGTGTGATTTCAGAGAGAGAGAGACTAACCATTTGAGGCCTAGAGCGCTGGCTCCAGTTATTTCACCTTCATGGTATTAGACAAAAAACCTTGGGGTAGTTTGGAGTGTTGCCACTAGGTGGCGATGAGGCAAACACAGGACTTCGGCCTTGTGTGTCAACAATGGTTATGTTTAACAGGGCTCTTCATTACCACTGCAGGTCTTAATAGGTGTCATGTCGTCCTTTCAGGGGAAAACCAAAACCCTCCTTCACAGGATTAAACACGGTGTATCTGTGCAGAGCTTAACACTCTTGAGTGAGAGGACTGGAAGAGACAGATTAGTGCCACAGCAGGGGAAAAACAACCGAAGGGCTGCCATCCCATTGCGCTTTGTACACTCGCTCTTTCACAGACACCCTCTTGGACATTGAAATCCATGCCATCATTACCCAGTACAATTACAGACATTTCAATAGCCCTCACAACTGACTGTTCTCATATGCCAAGGATGGCTTTTCCTGTGGGGAAAACATGCACAATTACCACCAGAATAATCCTAATTTTGGCATCGCTGCCATTTTGCTATCAAAAGGAAGCTCTGCTGTGCTCTGTTACAAATTGTCGATATGAGTGACTTTTTTGTGCTTAGCATGTAGCTGCAATATTGTAGCTCAACAACTTTTTTGTGCAAATGTAATTGCATCAAGGGGGGGGGGGGGCATATTTCATTTTCAATTAGCCGTTTCCTGCCTTTAAATGAAGAAGAGGCAATATCATTCAAGAAAATTAACAGGCTATGAGTAGAAAAAGGCTGCATTGGCAAAAACATAATCTGAGCAGGAGGCCTGATTGTCTGAGGATGTGTGGGGAGGTTTACGTCTGACATCTAGCAGCATCCTGGTTCTGTTGTCAGGGGGATGGGGGGGCAATGGAACAGTCAATGAGAGTGGGGGTTTGTGGAAGGGAAAAACCCGAGTGGGAGATTGCCATCAATAGATGTTAGGTTACTCAATGTGATGGGTGGACTTCCAGTAAATTATTCATTAAGTGATGGGCGATGATGATTAGCGGGCTCCTATCATATTCACATCTTCTGTGCATATATATTTACCTTCAATTTCCTGTTTTCTCTCCTGTATCTGCAACAATATTTGCTGTTAATTGAGGCCACCGGGGAGGTTAATGAGATAACCAAAGGCACAAAAATTAAGCAACGGTTCGTAGCACTCCAAATGCCCTAGCACTCGATCAATGTACACACAAAAAGTTGACATGTATGGTACCCAAGTTGTTACTATGGCAACAAGCAAGGTCACAGCATAGTAGCTTCGTTCAGTGAGTGTGCATCTACCATTCACTCAGCAAATGTATTCACTGTCTTTTTATGTTACATTTTTTTTGCAGTTTTTCTTGCCTTGGTGAGATATTTCAGACTCATGGATGTTTGCGGAGGGTGCACGTCGTCAGTGGGATTATTCTGATTTCCCTGGGGAGGGGAGTGTACTGCGTTAAACACGATGTCAATGTTTTTTTTTGTGAATTTCTGTAGGGTGTTAACATGCAACTGGTGCAAATAAAAGTGGGGGGGGGGGGTTGAATCACACCAAGCTTTGAATTGCATCTTTTTTTCAGTAGCTTTATTTCGACCTGGATTTGGTTTAAAGATAAACAGTTTTATTTTCTAGAGGGTGCAGTCACAATAGTAAACTACAGTACAACGTCTAAAGAACACCTGGAGATTAAGTGTTACCTGTGCAAACATTTTCATACTACATTGATTTCTAATACTTATGGGATTAATTTTTCCTCCCTCTACCTTTAGTAATGCCAGATTATTTTTAAACGTATAACCTGTGTGCCAGCCTCTTTTATAGTCCAAAATCCATTTGATTGGTGTGAATTTAAGCCCTTATAGTTTTTCTGAAGGGGAATTTTTTACTGCTCTGCTGAATAATTACTGGTACATGTTAAAAATGTTATATAAAAATTACAACAGCATTAAAAATATACATAGCAAGGAGCAGAATACATAACGTCCATTTTATGTAAGAAAAGTCAGAATGTGGCAGGTTCAGCATGTAAATGTACTGTTATACCAGTAAGTTCAAAGTAAGAAACAGGCTAATAAATAAACCATAAAGTGAGTTTAAGGAAGCATTCTAAGATTCTGTGGAAGCAGTCATCCTGATGTTCTCAGGATTTAATATACAGGCTATGCCAAGTGTGAAACGTCTGTATTTTTTGTGATATATGATCTGATTTGAACTTCAGGAAAAATCTGTTGTCTAATAAAATTTATATTTTGCCTCCATCAAGGAAGGGAAAAAGTCTGTTGATTGTTGTAAGAAACATAAAATGGTAGGTGAAGACTGTTGACGTGACGCATTGAATGCTGGGTATGAGTTTTCCTTGACGTTGCTCACATACCTGGAGAATGGAAAACAGAGTCAGGTGCGGCTTCCAAATTACTGCTTTCATCTCAGCTACAAACTCCCATTTTGAGGTCAATTCTTCTATATTGCAGTCCAATCTGATACAGTGCTCGAGACAGAGGACTACAGGTAAATTCCTGTTATATCCTGTACACATGGCAGCACAAAGTAAAAAAGAAGAAAAACAAGATGAGAATTAAAAAAAAAGATTAAAGTATAGAACAAATAATACTTTCCTTGAAAGAGGGAACTTTTCATTTTGTGGCTAATGTCAGAAACATATAGGTGACATCAAATGGGGATTGGTTCCTCATTATGGGAGATTGGTTTTGGTGCCGTGACCCTGCCACAGTTTCATAACGGTTATTACTCACTGATGGAAAAGATCACAGCAGTGCGGGCGTGAGACACACGTGATCCACAGAAGTCCTGGGGCTGAATTAGCATCGGGGCAGAAAGGCCTGCGCACCCTCACCTCCTGGGCTGTACTGCAGAGCAGGAGCCGTGTCAAAGGTCCAGCAGAGCCTCATTGGAACACTGGAGGCCTGGAACTGTACAAATGAAGAGAAGCCTGTGGTAGCAGACATTGAGTGTGAGTGGGTCAACAGGCTGAGTCAATATTATTGTACAAATATGTGTTCTCTCTGCAGGAAGGTGAGGGCTGCTAAATCACAAATCCCCCCAGTGACATTTCTCTCTGCATCACACATCGCTCCAAATCTCCCATCTACCAAAACCAGGGACCGTTTCACACATTCAGTCACCTACTCTAGGTACACAGCTGTATATCACAGAGATGCAGTAACAGTGCAAAATCAGTGGAGCACACGGGGGGACAGGAAGATCTGCTTCCTACTGCGTCCAATAATGGGTGGGAATGGAGAGGACAGACTGGAGGAAGAGGAGGGGTAAGGAAAGCAAATAGGAAGAAGACTGGAAACAAGGTTTTGAAGCGTGCGAGATGAGGTGTTGAAAACGCCGGTGGGGGGGCAGGTATTCTTGGGAAACAGGTTTAATCCTTATTCCATTAGTCACTTTATTGCTTCTCTTGAAATGCTATTACTCAGTAAAGTGGAAAGCAGCACTAAGGGGGTCTTAAAGAGGCATGTACTGTGTGGCAGTCACACAAATGAGTAAACATGTGCAGCCGGGAAGCTGAGCCCAGGACAGCCACCTACTGTGTGTCTAAACATTTCCCTCAGACCCTCATTCCCCGCTGCAGGATGAGGACCTCTTGATTTTTGCATCTCCTACTGGCCCTTAGGTTGTCCCTCTGGGGAGAGAGGATCAACTCATTAATAAGGACCTTGTGGGCTTTTCAGATATCCACCTTGGGTAGGCCCTCCGACGGCATACGTTTCCTCACTGACTCCTGCAGAAGTGCGGGCACTGTGGTCATCCGGGCATCTGGGCATCACGCCCAGTACATGATCAATGGGGGGCACACCCTCATATGGGACATTGCAAAGTCAGAACACGCATGTTTCACACTAACCTCTTTCTTCAGACGTGGGTCTGCTCGACTACACGTCCCACAGCTAGGACACGTTTTCCTTATGCTACTTTAAGGTGATTGAATACTAAGGCTGTTGTACCACAACTGTTCAAGGTGATTAATGAGTTTGATATCCAGCTGTGGAGGTAAATGGAAATTTTAAGTCATTTGACGTTTCAGGTGAAGTGTCACCTGAACAGTTAAATGCAAACGTAATAACATCACACAACATTTCACACAACACTTCACACACACACACACACACACACACACACAAAACGCAAAAGTGGTTACACTTCAAATGAAAGTGTCTGGCTTTATTTACACGTATAAAGGGTTAGCTGTGCTTCATTAAGGTCGAAGTTTTGTGTGTCAATTCCGAGTAGAATTTAGGAGTCATCGCCCAGTGGAGGATGAAAGATTTAGCGTGTGGGCGTGCTCTTTTGGAGGACATCACTGAAGCACAACCATTCAAACGTTTCACGTGGGAACACGGGCCAGTTGTGCGGTGTTGAATTTGTAGTTACTCCACTCTCATGTGAGACCGAAAGCCACAGAACGGTGTTTGATTGGCAACTGAGAACAGCTGCACATTGTCCACTCTGCTGTCCATTAAAGCCAAGCTGTCCCACTGCTCCCAGTGCCTTCAGCCTACTGGTGGGGCTAATTGCAAGAACTCCTTCACTCTGTGCAGTTTTATACTCCTCTTAATGTGTCTCTGTAGAACCCACATGTTCTCTCTCACAATGAGTCCAGCTTGACTCTCTCTGCTTTTAGAAATCCAAGTGTGAACACTACAAACACACTTGCTGTACTGCACCCAATGCAAATCAGCTCTCCGCAGTCAGTGATGTTGGAAAGTGTTCAGTATCTCAGAAAACAGGGCCGCATGAACATCGTCTAATTAGTATGCTGTTATGTTCTTAATTTGGTTGTGATGGGTTGACGTTATCTATCGACGCCATTACTGTCTCCCTGAAAGAGAAGTGCTGTCATTTGTGTGGGAAAAGTAAGAGTGCTTCTGTATAGTTAATGTTTCCTCAATGCAGCGGTTTATGGGTAGTGAGTAAATCTTGTTTACTGTGTAAATGGCAGGCTCTGCAATGCAGCTGCCCCGAACAGAGAGAGACAGTGTGTCCTGACCAGCACTAGGCTGCTCTGAATGGAGAAAGACAAGTTGTCTGAAATGAAGACAGACTGGCTGTCCCAACTGAAGAAAGATAGGCTTAGAGAGAGAGAGAGAGAGAGAGAGAGAGAGAGAGACAGAGAGACAGAGACAAAGAGATGGAGAGACAGACAGACAGAGAGAGAGAGAGAGAGAGAGAAACAGAGAGAGAGAGGGAGAGGGAGAGAGATGGAGAGACAGACAGAGAGAGAGAGAGAAAGAGAGAGACAGAGAGAGAGACAGACAGAGACAGTGAGACAGAGACAAAGAGATGGAGAGACAGACAGAGAGAGAGAGGGAGAGGGAGAGACTGAGGAGAGAGAGGCAGAGAGAGAGGGAGGGGAAAGAGAGAGTGAGAGAGAGAAAGATTGAGAGACCGCCTCAGTTAGTGAGAGGCTGACCTAGCCAGGCAGTATAAGTAAATAAGAGGGAGACTCACCTAATAATTATCATGTCTGAAGAAGTGAGAGAATGATCTAATGATCTAGCTAGAGAAAGTCTGCTGCAGCTGGAAAAGGACAGATAAGACCTCTGAGCTGGAGAGAGACCCCTGAGCTGTAGAGAGGCCTCTGACCTGAAGAGAGACCTCTGACCTTGAGAGAGACCCTCTGACCTGGAGGGAGACTGCTGAGCTGGAGAGAGACCGCTGAGCTGGAGAGAGACTGCTACAGCTGCACACAGACTGTTTCAACCACAAAGAGAGACTGTTCACAGATGGGCCTGTTTCATCGCACAACCTCCCCTTCAACTTCAGCCTTTACTTTTAAGTACGTTCCGGGTCCTGTTAGCCTGCAGCCGTCGCTGACGTAGAAAACCCCCGTTCACGCCTATATACGTAAATGTTGCAATTTCTGACCATTATCGTCCATAAAACAGGATTGCGGCGAAGCAGTCCAAACAGGAGAGAAGCTGTGCTCCCGAGTGACCTTTCTTCGTTTCATCAACTTTTCCCATTGTGCACTGCCTCTCAGGGAGGATTCAATTTGCTCTCCTCAAAGGAACAGTGAGGGGCTCTGTCTCCGAGGGCTACCTGCCGCGGTGGAATCAATGGGACACGGTTCTGAGAGAGGGTCACTGGAGGTCACCAGATTGAGTGCTGCTGCCTTTCAGGGCTGTGCGGGCGCTGCCCTCCGTAACTCTCCCTCCTCTTGTGCCAACATTGGTGACAAAGGCAGCATGGGTCCGGACCCCATTTTCCATTGCAGGGATTCTGTAAGATAGGAGAGATGGGTTAGAGCCCTTCTTTTCACTCAGGAGAGTAACGAATGGGCTTTCATCAAGGAAGGGCTTGAGATATAATGCACTTACCCTTTGTCTGTGTGTGTGTGTCTGTGTGTGTGTGTGTGTGTGTGCGCACACCTGTCTTAGTACTTTGCATTCAATTGGTATCATTTATTTATACGGATGTTTTGAGGCCAGGAAGAGTGTGGGCAACACAACATGGGTTTAAGCTTCTGCATTTCAATCTGAACCCTGTTTCAGATGTTTAGCACCACCCAGCACTGGCCGCACAAAATCACATCTTCCTGAGCATCAAGTAAACACTAAAGCGAATACCTGGTCAACCTGGGTGCTGCTCTCACATGGGGCGGAGAGATCTGGGGACTCCATTAACTCGGCTCCTTCTGTCCAGCATTATTCTTTTTAACAAGAAAGTAAACCAGGAAAAAAACGGAATGTACTTTAGGAGGACATGCACCGCACACAAAACTGCCGTCTGGTGAGGACAGAATATCTTACAGTTAAATCTGCAGGCCAATTACTTCATGAAAATATGTAAAACACATACACGATAACAAACTGACTAATGTGTTGCCAGGAGAGCCTGTGTGGGTGAACACGTGAGCTGGAGGAGTACCCAGATGGCAGTCAGTGACACGCCCACACACCAGCTGACACTCATTGGCCAATTAGACGTCACGGAGACATGCGGCACTAACGGCACGCCGCGTCCTCGCGGGGAGAGCACGGTGGGTGTTTCATGAGCCGAGGCCGGTGGGAGGGGGCTGAAAGGCAGAAAGAGAGCGCGGTTCTTTGGAAAAACAACCAGGCAATTGCTTTCATCACTTTTGCGGTGGGGGGGCAGGCGCTCCGTAACGGACTCGCAGGTTTGGAATCTGACAAATACATTGTTCATTCTCTCATCTGGAAAAAGGGTACGGAGTGTGAGGCGCTCGAGTTTGGCTGGCAGACGTGAGCCTCTCACACTGTCATCACTGTAAATGAATCAGACGAGAGTTTGAGAAGTGCTTTTTTAAGTGATGCGGTACTCTCTTTGAACTTGGCACACAGTGGATAGAAACATACCGTACACATGGATCAAAGCAATGGTTATCTCATTTTTTACACCATCCGTTTTACAGCAGCTGTTCCTACACACAGGCATGCTTTGTCTCCCGGCCTGTACCTACTCTGAGAGGTGCTCTAACAGTAACCCAAACCCTTTATCATATACAGAAAACGCTCTAAGCAAAACAGTGTTTGTATATATACTGTATGTAAATACAGATGGTCCCCAAGTTACAACGGTTTCACTTACAATTACGATACCGATACGATAGCGCTAAGTTTTGTGCGGCAGGCAAACAGCAGCGTATGCGGTACGATACTTTGGGACGCTGCCGGGATGTACGCGTCTCCCGCCTTGTGAGGCGCGTCACTCTCGCCAGCGATCCACAGAGGTCAGCTGTCTCGGTGTTAGGGTGCATATTTTTTTTAGAGCATGTATTTATTTTGTGTCGATTTACGATATTTCCAAGTTACGAGAGGGTCATCGGAATGCATCTCCATTGTAAGTCGGGACTACCTGTATGTAAATACAGATACATCAATTATTAGAACTAGTGAAAGCAGCTAACATGAAAGAAATATGCAACCACAAGTAATACTACTTCCTGCAAAAAAAATTGATATAAAGATGTTTTCTGTTAAAATGTCAAGGACAGGATTTTAAAGTTCAGTTAGTGTTCGCTAGAAACAGTTGCATTCGTTTTATATTTCAAAAAAATGAACAAAATGTATGTCCTCCTTAGCTCTCATTTGACATTTGCAGTTTTCTGTATTTCAACCGTTGCTTTCGTGCGTTTGAGAAATGTTTGATTATAACATGTTAAAGCCACAGGCGATGCACAAGCCCTGACATCCTGACAAATGTAGGAACATGAGGTCCTCTATCTCTTGCTGGGGAGGTACCAGCAGCTCAGAACAGCCGTGCATTGAATCGCAATTAAATCACAAGGCAAGGGGAGGCTAGCTTATACCAGGTGAGTGATATAAGCACTTTTCGTGTATGAAATCTTTAACCAGCTCCACTTTCAGTCTGTCATACAAAACAGCGTCATACATTTGGATTGGAGCCAGAGTCGTGCCAGTGTACCTTCAGTGCTTACTTGGACACTGTGACCATTAACATGCTCTAGGCGTGACCTTAAACTGCTCTACATAAACATGCTCACCGGACTCATTCATGGTATGTTGAAACAGAACTGGTTACCGTGGGGAACTACTAGGGAGCTTATTTTGATGTCGGCATATAACGTCAGTTTAGTGACTGAGTAATAGAGCTTCTGTTTTCATGGGCAGAGCTACTGGCAGGTGGCACGGTGGCATGGTGGTTAGCATCGTCACCTTGCACCTCCACGCCTGAGGTTTGATTTCTGCCTCGGGTCTGCGTGTGTAAAGTTTGCATGTTCTTCCTGTGCTTGGTGGGTTTTCTTTGGTTTCTTCCCACGTTTTGAAGTTATGCAGGTTAGTTTGATTGCTGTCTCCAAGTTCCCTATTGTGTATGTGTGTGCCCTGTGGTGGGTTGGCATCCTGCCCAGGGTGTCTCCTGTGCCTCCTGGGATCGGCTCCAGGCTTCCCGCAACCCTGCATTGGACAAGCGGTATAGAGAATGGATGGATGGAGATGTACTGGCGGGGCCATAGGGGCACTGCCCCCCTCCTGTCATTCACTAGTTGCTTCAGAAAATAATTACATAACAATGTAAGACTTACAGTAGACCCCTCTATGTGAAATATGGCCCCTTTGTGGGCCCCTTTGTTAAATTATATCCTAGAATCACCTCTGATATGAGTCTCTTTCACCTATGTCTTCTAAAAGAGCAGTGGCAAAGTATCTAAGTGAATTGCCCATTCAACTAAGGAGAAAGTATTAAAGTGGTTAAAAAGTCATCATTCTTAATTAATCAGTTTTGGAAAGCAAGTCAACTTCTCATTAGACTTTTTTTCCACAGAACAACCCTGAACATGCGTATCTTTTTTAAAGAGCACCATTAGACTCATCCTTGAGCAATCAGGCAGCCCAAACTGAACTCCTTTCAAATAAGGAGGTGTAATGCAGTAATTACGCTTCCTGGTGGTATTCGTGTCTGTGCCAAAACCTCGGTCACGCATGAAAAATAAATATCTGAGAACGGATTCAGTAGGGACGGTGGGCAGGGCGCAGCGCAGAACGCGCAGTTTGGGAGTCCAATTAAAAAGAAAGATGCACAATTCAACAAGCATTTAACCGACTCAGACACAGCCAAAAGTATATAATAAAGTACATGAGATTTACAAAATTTCAACATAGGTTATCCTTCTTTTTAAATGGGCATTATTGCAAATATACAAACATATCCTTTGGCAACACAGCATCATTGTCAACATAACGTGGTGGTAAGCGCACACCGCAGTAAAACGTTATGAAATATTAATTTTTCATTGCTGTGTAGGAGCTGAAATTGTGCCGCCCTGCCTCGCAGATCTGGCTTTGCTTACTTACACCATAAAGCTTCCAATCCTCGCTGACGCTGCTCGTATTACACATAGGTAAATAAAACTTTGTCAGCCATTGTGTCTGCTTAGCTGATGTTTGCAGAACTAAGCTACCAGTATACTGTGGACGCGTAATTGCTTTAACGCAGTCACTCGTCTGCGCACGGCTTTGTGACGCAGACAGGCTCTACAATCGACAGTGGAAAATTCACAAGGGGCCCGCTAGTTACCACAGCAGCACTGCCTTCCACACCGAAAACACACGTGTTGCACAGCCTGAGCCATGTGATTGGATTTTAACTACAACGCCAGACGGTTTTTCTTCTCTGTGAATGATCAGCTCTTCAGCGACTTGAGGAGAGAAGAACAACATTCAGTGTACGGTGAGGGCAGCGAGGGCGCCGCGCTTGTGTTTCTGTTGTAGAGATCTGATGCTGGATGACAGCCGTGCGCAGTGCTCGATAGCCATCTTAGGTAGGTCACATTGGAGCCTGTGACCTCCTCTGCCCCAGCGATCCCTCGTACCGCTTGGCACAGTACTGTCCTGGGTCTGTGCCCGTTGGACATTATGCACCATGAGGGGGTTTTTCAGGAGAGCTGATAGCCCTCTGCACACTGACGGTGTTTGGTGGACTTCATTAGGTTGTAAATACTGCAGGTCACCTTGGAAACAAGAGCGTAACAAAGAAAGGCAGGAGAGAGCATGGAACTCTGGGAGGAAAAATCTGGAGCTCAGACAACACTTTAATTTGCAAGGTCCAAAATGTGACACGGGCTACATGCTGTACCCATTAACAAAACACCTCAAAACAGGGTGTGATAGACTGTCAGGGTCCAATTAAGATGGAGCTGAGGGGGGGCATCAGGTGGAGGACTCCTCTGTCACTTTACCAGATGGGGGACTCAAACCCTCTGTAGACCCCAATAGGAGGAGGATGCCTCTCATCAGTGTTCGACTTTCTCCAGCAGGTGAGCCCTTCTTACATGATCCCAGACATACTGTATTTACACTAAAATCAGTGACGCCCTCACAAATGTATTTATATTTCAAAATGTTGACATGCATTTGAAATAACCAGACAATGTGTCAGAAACACTAACAGTATTTATAACAGTGACAATAGTAATGAATGCAAAAACCACAGAAATACATGAAAATGAGTGGGGGGGGGCACCTCTCACTGGATGCTGACTGTCATTTATTTCTTCACCCTCCATAAAGGTCACACGGACATCTGGTCAATAAATGTCAGCGCGAACGCCTCTTTTCACCATTCACCACGGCCTCTGTTTGTGCGTGCATCTGTCTATAGTGCTTGAAAAAGAGTCATTTGTACCTTTGATCTTACAAGAAGGTGATGAATTGCACACCTTGCACATTGTTTTAAAGCCTGGTCCGTACTGTGAGCGCTTTTTGCATGCTGGTTCTGTAATGGGCCGCTCTGGCCCATATTGAGCGAGCCCGTGAGGCGCTTTTTATTGCCTCGTCTCAGCGGATTTTTGGGACAGATTCTCCCAGCTGTGACAATCAATCAAAAAACCATCAATGCCTTTGACGGCTTGTGGTCAATAATATGGGGGAGGTGTTTGTGTGGAAAAGACAGAATAATGGAGAAGGATGTATACAGTCCATATGGGGGTGTAAACAAATGTAACGCAGCCACCCTCGTGTCTGTCTGCGCAAGGCTAACATCGCCTAACAATGTCGAGATAAATGCCTTGTCAGCACTTTGCATCCTTCTGTACCTGTGATGTCATTCCAACGGTGTGCCATGTCGCTGACACAAAGTCACCCGTAAATCTACATACATAAGACACACGCCCAGAGAATACTGATTAGTACATTTTTGCCCTGTTGTTCTTATCTTTCAAATCGTTCTGGAACAGCGGACAATCTGCAAGTCTGCTCCATTTGAAGAAGAGGTCTCTTGAACACAACAGCTTGCTACTGAAACCCCAGCTTTCTAACGATGTCTTCTTCTGGTTATCTCTGGAGAGCTTCTCCAGGAAGGTCAAAAGTCAAGTCTGATTTTCATTTGCATCAGTTCTTAAGTACCCTATTTGTGAAATTAAGGTGTTACTACACACACACACACACACATGCACACACACGCACGCACACACGCACGCAACACACACTACTGTATTGTAGGGCCTAAAACAAAAGGTTATGGTGGAAACAACCTTTCCCTGCCTTCATTTATATAATTGTGCTACAGTGTAAATTAGTGAGCACTGCACAGAAAAGTGACATTATTTGTTCACAAGTGCATCTGCCAATCTAAAATTAAACAGAATATATGTGTGTTGCAAACAACATTTAATGCATGACCAAATTGCCTAATATTTACATATGGTATTTAATTAACAAATACCGCCATTACACAAATTAAGAAAAATTTATCAGGACGCAAACTGAAATGACAGAGGAAACAATATGCTAATTAGCTTTAAATATCATTAACAGTAAAAGTGGAAGGGGGCTAGCCAAAAACAGTGACATATTGTTAATGAAAACAAATTGTTAAGGAGATTGTTTGTTTTTCTTTGCAGTGTTGTGGGCCGTCAAGCGTAAGAAGGTCTCTAACAACGCTTGTTCTTCTGTAATCACGTCGGCCTTTTGTGTTGCCGTGACACCGCATCAACAGCGTATAGTGATCTACTGGCTTTTAAGCAACAGCCGTAAAGATGGAGGAGAAACGGGTGAAGAATTATGTGTATCTGTCACATTTTAAAAAACACATGAAGATTTATTACAGCTGAAGTACTGTGGCACAGGAAAAGACAAGCAGAGATGCTCTACAGTCATAAAGGAATATTCCTCTACATTATTTATACAGCGTTCATTTCATATTTCCCTAATAAGCTACTATATCCTTCATTTATATTTAAGGACTGTTTACGATTTGGCAACATATGATGTTTTCTGTGGTACTGAACATCTGTCTGTGAGTGTGTGTACTCACACAGCTGGAGAGATGTCTCTGAGTGTGTGTACATACACAGCTGGGGAGGACTGCCTCTGAGTGTGTGTACTCACACAGGTGGGGAGGACTGTCTCTGAGTGTGTGTACTCACACAGCTGGGGAGGACTGCCTCTGAGTGTGTGTACTCACACAGCTGGGGAGGACTGTCTCTGAGTGTGTGTACTCACACAGGTGGGGAGAACTGTCCCTGAGTGTGTGTACTCACACAGGTGGGTAGGATTGTCTCTGGGTGTGTTTTTTCCGTTAACATAGTCTGTGACTCTTTTTTCATAGGGACTCCCTCACGTTGTATTAATAAGCGTTTCAAGAGGTTCATACAGACCCCTTCTCTGTACTGAGAAGGATCTGCACATGGCAGACGGTCATCTGAGCATCACAATGCCATTTCACTGACTCCACCTTCGAGTACTGTGGAGAGCAGCTTCAGCCCTGCTTCCTGTATGTTGTCTGTGTTTTGAAACAACATGGGGTTGTCAATCAGCACATCTCGGCGAACACCTGTCAAGCCCTGCTTATTTCTTTATTGTTTTATTTTCTGCACCTTGAGGGATGGTCACGCAATGCAGCCCAGCGTAACTGACCTCTTTTCTCTCCCTCTGAGACTGGTTGGCTGCTAATGTTTGCCTGGGCAACTGGACTTCTCACATAACCAAAGCTGTTCTTTTTTTACTTCAGCATGGGAAAGAACAGAAGAAGGAGTGACATGAGATATATACAGATGTCTGCTCTCGCCTGCAGTTGTGCCTTGCGGCCTGAGGGGGGCGTCAAAGATACAGCTGTATATGACCACCATCTTTGATTGTTGTTGTTGGCTCACCAGCTAGCAGACTGCAGTATCAGAGAAAAGAGATGCACACTGTATGTGAGGATGAGTAAAACACAGAGGGTTTTCAAGTTCCTGTTTTGAGCCCTGAATTCCATCTTGAATCAATGTCAGTATCAAGGGTGAACACAGGAGTGCGGGAGTGAGGGACGATGGCTACCCAGAGCTCTTGTACATCAAACAGTGCAGGAGCTGGCATGCACCCACATAGCTCACAAGTGTCCCCTCATAATTGGTCCTGACTTATACCGCGCACTGTCCCTCGGAGCGGCACGACCGAGCACTAATGGCGGAACGGCCTCGCCGCGGCGCAATTACGCGCTGACAGCTGCAGAAAGGCCTCCTGCTCCACAGTGTCGGGGGCTGATTTGTGTGCGGTAATTATGTGAACGGGGCATATGAGGGCCGCAGACTAAGGATCTGTAAAGAAGAGAGCTTGGCCCCCCCGTGAGTGGCTGTGGGGGGTTGTTAGCGGTTAGAAGGTAAATGTGTCAGGTCGATACAGGACGTGCTGCGAGTGCAGATGTGCAAGACGTGCTTCCGCATGCGGCGCGTCCCCTGTAACGGGGCCGCGAGGTGTTATGGCCGTGAGAGTCGTACCTGTCTGGTGAGGCGAAAGCGGGTCAGCGTAAAGCCGTCCTTATCGCAGCCAGGCTGCGGGAATTGGAGAAAGCTGCCAGCGTGGAGACCCGCCGCCTGCCATACACTAGCAGGACTGTAATAAAGGTTGACTGTGTTACTCCACCATGCCTGCATTCTGGCTTTGGTCTCAGGCTCAGCACTCAGAGTAGAGGTTCTTCACAACAACCCGGATTATTAATTCTTTTTCAGCCCCAACACCAATCCCTTTCATGTCGTCTCTGAGCAGCGTCCTCTACTGAGAATTTCAAACATTCTAGGGAATTCTAGTGAATCACTGTCAATATGGTGATAAATATGTCGATCCTGAGTGATCCAGGTGGAGCTGTCAGGAAGCTGAATCATGTCAACCGGATTTCTTCCTATTGATAAATACATTCTAGAGAGAATTCTAAAGAAATAGTCACCAGTCATCTGATAGAAAAATATATTTTAAAGAATTTTGAAAAAGTACAATCACTGGCTACATGAAATACATTGCCCCTTAAAAACATCAGGTCTTTGAAATATTCCTCGGATATCTGTTTTCCAGTTCAACTCGAAGCCTTCTCCCTGCCAGACGTGGATTACGAGAAGGCAATAAGAACTCCGTCCTTCTGACCCTGCTGAGTGCGGCTCTGTTTTCTGGCTGCAGTAAGAAGGAAGCCCTTCAGATTATCGATGTTGTGAGTTTGATGCTGAAATGGTGCCGTCTGTGCTTAGGATTGTTATGAACGACCCCAAACATTTCAGTGTACAAACTCATTGAGACAAACAAAGTGTGCACGGATCACAGTGTTATCTCATGAGCAGAAATTTAGATTAAGAAAATTACTTTGGGGAGATGTAAATGACTGCTGTCATTACCAACCGTTAGTCTACCAACATCTGACATATCTCCTGATGGATTGGATTTAACCTAATCTGCATATCAATACATCATTTTTATTAAGGCTAAGTAATGAGCCCTAGCTGATAACAGATAAAAGAAGCAGCCGTATTTTTTTTAAAGCTAAATAAGGCCGTCCCCCAAGATGTTCAGGTTTACTTTCATTAGGTGTCCCTTACTTGTTCTGACAAAATATCAACTCGCATAAGTGAAAGCTATGATGTGGCTCCATTAACAGTTTCAAACCGTCCATACAAGGTTGAGGGTCGAACTCAATTCCACATCTTAATGCAATTTTTAATGAATATGGACAAATGTGAAAAGAAGGCCACTAAGGATAACCACCTGGGTATTTTAACTGTTAATAGCAATTTAGTAACGTGGTAAAAATAAATGAGAACGGTACCAGTCATTGCTTTAATAACTGTTATTCACATACTATTCATTACAAAAAAAATTCTTCCTCTTACAGTTTTATAATTAAGATACAATAGTAAAAAAATAATAATTAAATACCAGTCCAGTCCAACAACAAGCATCCTTACAACATGAGCATAATTTAATTAAAAAGAAAATGCAGTCTGCATGTAACAGTAACAACTTTTAAGACCTAATGTCAAAGGCTTTGCTTGTATTTCCATAGACACAGAAACTAAATATTGCACCTTCACAGAAACATCATTAGAGTGTGGTTCTGCTTGGTATCTCCCAATTCTTACCAGCCAGCATCAATCACATCGTGCCTCTTTGAGCACCTGGATCTAAACCTGAAACGGCACTTGGATCCACACCTGGAATGGCACTTGGATCCACACCTGGAACGGCACCTGGATCCACACCTGGAACGGCACCTGGATCCACACCTGAAACGGCACCTGGAACGGCACTTGGATCCACACCTGGAACGGCACTTGGATCCACACCTGGAACGGCACTTGGATCCACACATGGAACAGCACCTGGTTTTGCAACTAAATCTGCCTGCATTGTTACAACTTTTCAGCAGCAGAGGCAGGAGGTAAGGAGGACAGACCAGCAGGTGCCACAGAGGGGCTGCTTTATGGAGAGCGAACCCAGCGCAGATTAAAGTGTGCTTACTTCAGTGTAGACTTTAGCTTGACCCACAGGGTTTATATAATAATCACCGACATGTATCTGTAATCCAGCGGTACCACAGAGGAAACACCAAAGAAACAATGAGTTAAGAAACAACAGGTGCATCAAATACAACTAAACCATATGTCCCTCCACTCCACTCAGTCTCTTCTCAGATCTATATGTGTTTCAAATATGCACCTATTGTAGTGACAGTACTTGTCAAAGGTCACCTATGAAGGTCAGCTAGTTTTTATTCAATGGGAGGCAGGTCAGTCTTGCTCTTGCATGCTCTCACATGAGCACACCCTCCTTTCCCTCACTGAAAACGCCCAATGGAGGCCAAGTTACTCATAATTTTCGATGAGTGTGTGGCCCCTAAATAAGCCAGTGATTTGTGTCCCTGTTGGGTTGGCAGAAAAATGCTCCACAAAGGGCTGACAGTGACCGGGGGACAAGGTGCCGTTGGGCTGTGAACGTCAAAAGGAGGATAATGTGGTGTGAATTCCAGGCCTCTCCACTAGCAAACAGATGCTACTTCTAATTGGCAAACAGACAGCGGATTTCCTGTACATTACAGCCATGATTATTTATGCAGCCAATTAAATGCATTTGTACAACAGTCGTGGTCACAGTTTGCGTTAAGTGACTGGAACACCTGTGTTATTAAGAAGCCTTCTGTATCAACGTCCTCAAGTGTGACTCAAACGTGATGCAACTTTTAATTTTTCATCAAATTAGTTGAGAAAAGGCCATGCTGTCTCGCCAGACACTCAGAAAACGTATCCTGGAAAACGATGTGAGAATTTAAAGGAAACGCCAATAGGATGGCTCTTCCTAACTTGGCGTGACGTGTTACTTACTGTGGCTTGGAGAACGTGGTGCATTTGTGGTTTCTGTGGGTGTGTATCTATAGATTCAAAATCCAGCAGCATAACATATACATATTTTTGTCACACTCAGCTTGCCATAGGATGCGGAATGTAAGATAATGATGTTGACTTTCTAAACTGTCGTTATGAGTGGGCAGCCTCTAAATCTCGATCTCAGTGTGTAGCTCTCATGTTCTCCCAGCGTGTGTGGTCTTCGTGACTCATGCACACTGGTGACTCTGAATTACGCTTTTCAGGTGAATGACCTGCATCCCATTTAGCACTCATCCGCTCTCCTGACCTCCCCTTTCTCTGTGTCTGGATCACCTTGACCCGGAGCACAGAACAGTTATTGATAAAAGGATGGAAGTAATTTTCTCTTTCATGAGTAGCACTTTGTGCACACCACGAGAACACAAGTTCATTACAGCTACAATTTTATTTCAAATTACCATTTTTATGTAATATATTTCTCAAATTTCTGTGTTCGTTTTAGTTGAATTTCAAGACCAGAGATCAGTTTGCTATTCTGAGGTAATGGGATGTCACAGACTAGGAAGGGACATAAAACAACCGAGGTTTATCTAAGCAAAGGAACGCCCACACGTGGCTTTAGTGAGGCCTTTGAGCTTGATGGAGAGGCACATTGTGGGTGTGGGAGGAGCTTCAGGATTCCAGATAATTTGTGTATTCTTTGTGAAAAGTAACCCATGGTTTTTTTATTACAGAAACAAATTGATCTGAATATCTAGCTTCGTTTCCTGCCATGATTTTATTGGCTCGTGTGCTGCACAAGGTCAAGGGCGGCCTTGGCGAGGGTCACCGACGGCATCACCTGCATGTACACACCTGTGTGTACTATGGCCCCGCCCCCTGCAGCCGTCTGCCCTTTGATACAAGACACAAAGTGGACTAGAGATATTAGGCCCTTTGCATTTGTAGCACTCACTGTATGGACAGACAGTAAAGGGATTCCAACCAGACTGTAAACTGAGGCTGAAATGCAGCTAAGACAGATGATGTGGAGATACCAACAGACACCTCACCCACATTCATCTTCATTGATTCACTGTTCTAGAAGCTTCCATGTGTATGAACAGAAAAGCCAGAGAAATGAGGGGTTGGGTACTAAACTGAAGGCAGACGTCCCAAACGCACTATGTGACCTCATCTGCAGTCCTGCTTTCGCCTTTGTTTCCTCCTGTCCAGTGTCGGGAGTGGATGCAGCTGCCAGATACCCCCAAAAGTGGCATTCCTGTCAAACGTGAAGACCCTGGTGAGATTCTCTCTGGAGAAGCCCATCAGAGGGAAGTCACTTTTTCTCACACGGTGGGGCGAAAGGGGACCCTTCACAAAAACACGAAGGAACATCGAATGCATTTTCCCTGAGCACGGTTTGTACATGAAGAAACACCGGTTCTCCAGGACAGCAGGTTGTAGAAGGTGTTCCCTAAACAGGAGCTCAGTCACCTACTGTGACACGCTAGTCCTACATCAGTTACCAGCGGAGATCTTGTCAATGAACACACCACTGCACTCTTCTCTTTTGTCATTCCCAGTTTAGTGACAAGAAGATTGTGGAGTCTGTCTCAAGAAACTCAGGGAACACATCAACATAGACATGGAAAAAAGTCAAGTCCACCCTAGGACGTACGGATTGGATTAGGTCATGTACAATCCACAGAAGCACAGGGAGAACACACAAAGCGCACACACAGACACGGCACTGACGCACAGATAAAACACGGACGTCTGCGGTTTCAATGTGTCGTGACGACGCGTGATGAGCATGCGTTACGTGTAACACACGTTTGTGTTCACCGTGACGCACACGGTGACGTTTCACGCCCCTGTGAGAAGGTGCTAAAGACAGTAGTTATCGGTATTTATAATGACAGAGACATGACGCACACAGAAGGTGGTTACAGACTTTCCCTTGCTTTGTCATACACGCATCACACGAGACGTGCCCAGGTGTGACGGCGCATGAGCAGAGGTTAGTTCATGATGTGATGAGAGGTGCTCATTCTGGTGCCTCCCTCAGAACATCCTGGCAATGAGGGCCTTCACTTAGTCTGCTGCAGATCATTTCACCAGTAATGCCTTTCCAAACATGTTTAACAAAGCATTTATGGTTTGGAGAGAGCTTACAACAAAACTGGCTCTTAAACTATCACAATATTGTATATACAGGGGAAGAATGTGTATTCCTTTCATATCTTACAGTGTATATCTTACGTAATGTTATAATGACCATAATTCCAAAGCAACTGCACAGAACTTCTCCCTTCTTGGGGTTCAAGCAACCAAAAGCCAAATGGAGTGATTAAGAGAAAAGTGAGCAAAAGTGAGAATAGTGACTTGTAGAGGACCCTGCTGATATCTGCTGTGTGGAGCAGAGGTTCTGCAAATTCAGGACGATTCCCAAGGTTTTCATAACTTCTGCAAACCGAGCCTCTTTTTATAGCCCACACCATCTTGAGAAAGCGACGCTCTGTCATATTCTCGTACATATGGGACTGTAAATCTGTAGGAAAGGGCCGATAAGAAGCTAGGCAATCGCATTTGGTTTATCCTTTATTCCTTTAGAGAAATGGCACATAAAACAAGGTTTTCTGTTTTGTACATAAATTTAAAGGGGAAGAGGGCCTTAGTCAAATGTAAATGCTACTGTTTTGCTGCATATGAAAGTGTTTTTCATGGTTTAGAAGAGGCACCTTCATGAGTTCATGTCCTGTAAGTGGAGTAATGTCCCGGTTAGACCAGCGAAACGGTCTCCTAGAGAGCGTGTGTAACTAGCTATGTAAAGCACAGCTCATTATAGACACATAAAGTTTCTAAGTCACTTAGATGCTCCAGAAAGCTGTATAAATGTGGCAGTATGTGAAAATCATGGCCTTTACACTTCACAATAACACTTCTGTTTTCTCAGCCTGACAAAGAGCCATAAAAATCTCAGATTTATACAGATCTGGATATTCTGATCAGAACTATGAGAGATGATTTTCTATTATATCCGTTTTTTCACGATAAATTTGAAAACATACACCAAATTTTGATAGGCTAAAATTGACGTTGGAGGAAATGAATCTCTACAGCTGAGTGCAACAAAAGGACTGTGTGATACTTCTCACAAAATATGAAAGAAAAAAATTTATATTTCCACAGACAACACAAAATGCCTCGAGAGAGAGAGTAATGGATTTCAATGTTTCAGCAGAGGTTGGGTGGAGGTCCTCTCATAGCTCAAGTACAATGTTAAAACTGCACAGAACTGAACATTTCCATTCAGTACAGTGCAGGGGGTACAGAAGCAGTCTTTTCCAGACTTAAGTCTTTGTAGAAAGTGCAAAAGAGGGAGGGCTGCTTACTGCATAACGGAAAAGGCGAGGGCTGCTTACTGCATAAGGGAAAGACAGAGGGCTGCCTACTGCATAAGGGAAAGAGAGAGGGCTGCTTACTGCATAAGGGAAAGAGAGAGGGCTGTTTACTGCATAAGGGAAAGAGGGAGGGCTGCTTATTGCATAAGGGAAAGACAGAGGGCTGCTTACTGCATAAGGGAAAGAGAGAGGGCTGCTTACTGCATAAGGGAAGAGAGAGGGCTGCTTACTGCATAAGGGAAAGAGAGAGGGCTGCTTACTGTATAAGGGAAAGAGAGAGAGCTGCTTCACTGCATAAGGGAAAAGGAGAGGGCTGCTTACTGCATAAGGGAAAGAGAGAGGGCTGCTTACTGCATAAGGGAAAGAGAGAGGGCTGCTTACTGCATAAGGGAAGAGAGAGGGCTGCTTA
>JABJVR010047765.1:0-64530 GCA_025773905.1 Chitala chitala
CCCCCCCCCCCCCCCCCCCCCCCCCCCCCCCCCCCCCCCCCCCCCCCCCCCCAAGAGGAAAAGAGCTCCACCACACAGCTCCAGCAGGCCCGGCTCGCGGCCTGATGAGCGCTCGCCCAGAGCCGCGGTATCGGCGAACGCGGCGTGGCCCTGCGGAACCCCTCACACATCATCTTTGATAATGATCAAAGGGCCGCGGCTGTCATGGCAACAAGCAGAGGGGCTCAGAGAGGCACGCAGTCCAAATAAGCGGTTTGATTTAGAGGAGATGGAGACAAGGTGAAAGCAGAGGGAGAGGAGGATGGGAGCTATCTGGGGAAGCGGGCTGAAGAAGAGATCTGAAGTTGGGGGATGATTAAGACTTCGGCAAGGTTCTCATCTTCGACAGGTGTATTAAGATCATGGGAACTGAAACGGCTCCAGCTCCAGACTTACTGCACAGAGAGCGGGTGCCCCTTCCTCACCTGATGCCAGCTTATCTATCCAGACCTCACCTGTGCATGTGCACAGACAGGTGAGCTCTGCAAAAGGCCTCGCCTTGAAGCAATAGTATGTGTATCCTAGGCAACTGGGAGAAAAGGAAATATATCATGGTGATACTGGGGAGGGGGTCATCATTTGGAGGAGTAGAATCAGAGAGAGGGGCACCGTAACAGTGTGGGAAGCAGGAAAATCAGCAAAGTGAAGAAAAGCTGACAAAAACAGGCAAGGAGAGGCACTCCCCTAAATGCCACTTTCAGGGCCCCTGGCTCATTTAGAACCCTCTCAATCTGGCTCCTCCCCTCCTCGAATCTCCTTATAGAAACATACAAATATTCAGGAGCTGTGCTTGTCCTTAAGAAGGGCTAAAGCAAATTACACTTAATTTCTCTTTACATTGGGGAGGGGTGGGGGGGCTGATTTTAGTTGCGGAAAAGATCTTTTCAAAAGGGCAAAAAGAGAGCAGAAAAGGAGACTCGATTCTGATCGTTGTCTTTTTTCTTTTTCCCTTTTGTCTGCACCTCAAAGACGAATAACACCTATTAATCTCACAAATCAAAGAATTCACCAGTGAATAATACTGTAATCCCTCTATTGCGAGGGACAGATTTAGACAATGCGTTGTGCATTCAGAGGTGCATCTTTTTTCTCCCTTTCCCCATCTTTTTTCTCCCTTTCCCCATCTTTCTTAGAAACACAGTGCTGATAATTACACTTTAAAGAAAAAGGACTTTTTTTCAGCAGTTTCTGTCAGCCTTCTGTCTAAAGCTTGGCCTTAATTTGGTGGTGTGTTAATGAACTTCTGTATGTGTGTGTGTGCACATGCATGCGCACGCACGCGCGCGTGTGTGTGTGTGTGTGTGTGTGTGTGTGTGTGTGCGCGTAATGCACTCTCCTGTCATTTCAGTAGAGGACTTGTTTGGCTGTACGGTTTTTCTATCTGCCTCTCTTCTCCAAACTCCCATCACTTTCTGACCCTCCCCTCTATCTTCTTACCCATGTTCTCTCTCTGCCTGTATCAAATGTCTTTAGTACTCTACACAGCCACTGAAGCAACTCTATGTGTTGCCCTTTCAACTGGTCTGCTTTAAGGTCACTGGCCAACAGTTTTTGTGTAATCACAAAATTAGTGTTAAAAAAAAGAAATAAACTGATCCACTGTTCCCTTGCACCACAGACCTTGTCACACCCCTGCCCTTGCAGGCTGGTTACTGCCCTGGACACACGCTGTACTGGAACACTGACGGACTGTTCCATTAGGCCGGCTGGGACGGGGGAGGTGATATGCCTGGCATTTCAGCTCACTCTATTGACATCATCATTTGGACACATATTTGAATCACCTGCTTTCTCTCCATGTCCAAATAGAGTCAACAGTGGAATGCTGCCCACAAAATCAGATGGTCACCTCACATGCTCTCTCTGTGCTTCTCCTGTTACCCACCCTCTTATCGCTGACAAGCTCACAAAAATGTGATGCATGGGCCTGTGATCGTCCTTAACTCTGAGCCACATGGACAGTGAATAGAAAATACAGGGTTTTTTCAATTTAGTTTTCTGTTGAGTTAAAGAGGAAACCTTTGGCACATTGTCAAGGTGAAACACAAACGTAAAGACTGGGTTAGAGGAGCACATGCAAGCGCAGATGCACACACACAAACGCACACAGAGGAAACCTTTGAAAATTACTTTCCACTATAAAACGATGTAAAACAGGCTGCCACAGTGTGAATGTTGAAGGAGGTCTATACAACCCCGAGTCTCAAACACCATTGCAGACATTAAACATTGTACCCTCGTTATGGAGTAATTGCTCCCACCACAGAAATGAAAACAAGACTGCTAGCCCGCTATTCTCTCACGTGCAGAGGGGAGAGCCATTAAACTGCGGCGACCCACCCGTCACCGTGCCGACCCGCTGGCGTTGGCACACCACGTATCCTGACACGCTACTTTAGCATCGTTTTTTTGTAACATTTTCCTTTTGTCCCTCGTTTTCAAACCTTTCACTGTGCACCTCAACTTCTCTTTAATCGTACGCCTCGAGCATCAGATTAAATCAGGGGCGTTTCGGAATGTAAAGTGCAGCGCACTGAGCAATAAAACACGAATGTTATTAAGCACTTTCCATACTGTCAGTCTGTAACCTCTGTCCATGCCTTACGAAAACCACACAAAATGTGAGTGGAATGTCTTTTAAAATTTGTGATTT
The DNA here is from genome assembly GCA_025773905.1 of Chitala chitala. Classification (NCBI taxonomy): domain Eukaryota; kingdom Metazoa; phylum Chordata; class Actinopteri; order Osteoglossiformes; family Notopteridae; genus Chitala; species Chitala chitala. The sequence continues at coordinate 2,693 of JABJVR010047765.1, forward strand.
TATTAATGTGATCATCATCAGGACTGTAATTAAGAGACTGATAAAATGCCACTAATTATGCCTGCCTCCTTTTCTTGTGTTATTTAATTGTTATGTTTCTTCTTCTTGAAAGACTCCAGTTTTAGGTTGGCACCTCCCAGCTCCCCCATCTGTTTCCCATTCCTGTGTCTGGCGAGTAGAACATTGGCCAGAACCGCGTGGCATGCATGGTGGGCGCTTGTGGAGCAGGCTCACCGGTTGCCCAGCAGCACCAGCCAAAAATACTGGCAAAATAATGCCCTCCTTTATCAACTTGCAACCAGACTAACGCGTAAGAATTTTTCCCACCATTTTGCTAAAACATATTGTTTTTTCAAAGCTTGTTACATTAACACTGCAGGTTCGTTATCGTTACTATTTTTTGTCTGTCTGCGTTTGTGGACCACTTCCGTATGGGCTGTGAAGAGTTCTGACCGTGTTTGCAGTTCCGCGCCCCAGAGTTTCTGTGGAGAAAAACATTCCGGTAATATACAGTACATGCACAGATGCACGCGCACACACACACACACACACACACACAGAGTTGAAGGCTTGACACAGAGGACTCGCACATTCCTAGGAGCTTAAGCATAGAACTGTTGTTTGAAGATAAGGGGCATGTGGCCACCATGGTGTTCCATCATTCTCCCTTTCACAGGTTCTCTGCGGGGGTTCAGGGGTCTGGGATTGACTTGAGGTAATAACAGCTCAGATCCAGCCTACTCAGCTGAGGCACCACCAAACGGGGTGTGTTCAGACTGCTCAAGGCTTGTTCAAAAGTAGACCAAACAGGAAGATAGCATTGACTCCTCTCCTCATGCTCTACACGAAGGCCCTCATCTGGCAAAAAGAATTTTCTTTTCCAAACGTTATCATCCTCCCACAGTGTTGCTGCTTCTGGGTTGAGAGTTTGTTTGTGCCCTCTTGTGTACTTTCAATTACCAAAATAGATCAAAAGAGCTATATATTAATACACATTAGATCTATCATCATGGGTGGTCCGGAATACAGTTGTATAAATTAATAAGGAAGGTTTAGTAATAGGAGAAGAAAGGTTTCAAAATATACTGTAAGCTAAGGTTGTTGTGTGATGCTCATCATTCAAAAAGTCTTCTATCCCATCGGAAATAATGATTTCAAGTAAGACTAAGGGCTCTCTTGGGGCATATCTGGGTGTATTTGATCTGTGACGTACGCTCTAGGAAGGAAGGTGACTGTGGTTAAAAAAAAAAAAAAAAAAGTCTTCTGAAGATTTAGCCTCCTCTTTCTGTACCAACACCCAGGCAATGAGCTTCAGAGCAATCAAATTAGCACAGGTCAGAATGAATCTCTGGTTTGCGACGATCCACAGCACCCCGGGTAACGAGCTAATCAATGGCGATTACCACTTCGTTAATTCCTATACAAGAACCCCTCCCCCCACTCAGCGGGGTGGAGATGAATGGGTGGAGCAGAGTCGCCGTGGCAATGCAGCAGGTTACCTTATTAATTTGTGTGTGGTTTGTGGTGTGGTAGGAGGGTGGGTGGATGGGATTTGGTGTTAGAAACAGCCTTCCCAGAAGAAGATTCTCTAAGTTTTTCACCATCTGTTCATGAAGTATAAATCATTGCATGTGTTGGTACACTGTTCTTTCACATTTTTATTTGGCAAGGTGACCATTCTAGGGCTATTGATCTGCGTCATCGATGATAAATTTTTAAGGCAGCATCCCTGTATAAATGTCACAATATTTCCAGTATTGAAAGATATCATTAAAGCAGTACACAGTAGTGCTAAGAGGATGAAAATTTTTGACTCTTTTCATTTGGCTTTCTAAGGTGAGAACACCTTGAATAGTGGCCACGTATGTCATTGCATCACATCTGACAAGCTTTCTGTGGAGTTGTGATTTTGCTGGATCCTTATTGAGCACGAGTTGGGTGGGAGCATGTTTTCCCAGAATTATATTGGCTTGCCAGTATTTTATGGTCTGGTCTTTTGTCTGAAAATTAAGGACAAGCTATGTAAAAATATACTGCACGTATATGCCCAGTGTCCACCAAATGGACCAGGTGTGGACCAGCGCTGGTCTGAAAATCATGTACACAAAACAAGAAAACTGGGTCCTCAAAGTGGGAAAACCGTGTCCTCTTTCCCTCCTAAAGTCAACACAATCTCACTGCTCACTCCTGCACGCACATTCAAAGATGGGGAAAAAAAAGGACACAGACATTGATTTGTATAAAATCCCTTTTAACTCCACGCTTTCATCCAGTGCTAGCCTGGTTGATATCTGGCAGCGTGAGCTAAGATATGAGAATGCCAGTAACCCTGGCCGGTCCCAGTATGGGCCTTTGAAAATTACAGCAACATGCCCTGTTCTGTTCTGGAAGGTGTGTGATCGCTGGAGATGAGAAAGGGAGGGATGGTGGGTCACAGGAGGGTCACAGATAAATTGAAGAGAGACACTTCCATAAAGGATGCGACTTTTTAAATTAAAGCTGTATATTTTTAATTTTTATTTTCTCACCATCCTCCTGCTCCAGGTGTTTCAACCTGACGCAGGCAGGACATCTGAGAAAACAGACCTGAGAAAGTGTGTGCCTTAAAGTAGCGTTCAGCACGCATACCTTTCCTGTAAGTGCAGTGAAAGACTCGGCTCTCCCACTCAAAACAACAGTCCTGTTAAATGAACTATGGGAATTCAACACTAATTTCATGAAGTAATATTCCTTAAATTTTTAGTGGTGAGCATTGCACAGAAAAGAGACTGCACCACAGTATGGGTGGATATTTGGGTGTGATCCAACAGAGCAGTGAGTATGTGTTTCTCTAACTGATTAGTAACAGAACAAGCCACCGCAAAATCTTGGCACACACATTGCCTGCACCCCCCTTCTCTTTTATGGGATAGACACTGTCGACACAAACAGTTTGAAAAGGAGACGTATCTCGTGGAGTATAATAAAACGTTCCAAATTTCTGTTTTCAGTTGAAAAAGCAGCACGCTTTTCCTTATTAAAGGCATTTAGTGTACAGCAGGCTATATGTCCCTGTGGAAGTCCGTGAGACAGCACACATTTTATTGTGACGGGAGAAAGCCAGACAAATGCGTATAATCTACAAATTGCGTGTGTTTCCTCACTAGATGTAAAAACGTACTTGACAAAGTATTTGTCTTTCTAGCAACGTTAAAATTGTTAAGACAAATAAGACTAATTAGGCAAAAACGCTGAGCTGTTTGTGTTGTGTTTAAACTGAACGCAACCATAACATATATTTTTTTTTCCTATAACAGATGAATTACGACCTGCGGTGTTTTATTACTATGTTGTACTGTTTTCCGTTTTATTTTAACGTCTGACAGCACCTCTGCGGACAGATCCCTTCGGGACCAAGCCTCTATGCTGTGCAAACAGCAACACAGTAGAAGAACTTAAGAAGTGAAGAGCCGGCGACCGGGTGGGAGGGTGCGACGCCTCCGTAGTAATTAGACAGAAAGGCGAGAGTGGCTGCCTCCGCCGCAGCTTTCCTATCCTGAGCTGCCTCTTGTCATCCAGTCATCCAGCAGCGTGTCACCAGGCAGGGTCTCTGCAGGAGATGGACTTCTTCACCGTGTTCGTCACCAGGGCCGCGGCCTGCGATTACACACTTTCTTTATGCACGGCAGTAGCGCTGCTCGCAAAAGAGAAAGATGTCCAACAGAAAGAGCAAAAGCCGGTTCCGGTTACACGTACACGTCGTTGTGCACGCCGGATCCAACCGGTTCTCGGTTACACGCACACGTCGTTGTTCTTTAAGCGCAACGCCAACCTAGAGCATCTTATGTTTGCTAGACTAAAGTAACAGGGTTGACAGCAACTTTTAGAAATGTTTTTACTTTTATCAATAATAATAAAACCCTGAGCATATCAGTAAAGACAACTACAGTACAATGTGTATTTGACTGTAGTATGTCTATAAACATGCTATAGAATAACAAAAAAGAATCCTTTTATGAACTTAATACACTGTCACATTAAAGCATTCTACAAACATCACAAACGTTTGTAAAATGATGCTTAAGCAGAACTGTCCAATGAGTCTGATTATGGCATAGCAAAAGTAACGTAAAAATGCTGTAACACAAGTAAATATGACAAAAACTTGTATGAGGCTCAAATATCTTGATTTTTTATCGTCATGGTGAGGTTACCACATCCTGTGATGGACACTTTGGGTAAAGCTTAAACTCTAAGACTTGTAAACCTCACACACACACACACACACACACACACACTCTCACTAGGAGACACAACATTCATTCAGCACGGCTCAGCATCACATGCAAAGCGGACGCCTCTGTCACACATCGGGCTGTGAGGGGCGACAGTAGGCCTGATTCTAACCAGACACACACAGCCCCTATCTGCTCCTGATTGCACCGACATAAACACACGTCTCATTTTTCTGCCTCCTCTGCCTCTCAGGTTCTCTGCTCCCTCCTGCACCACAGCTCCGGTGACGACATTTGGAAAAGATTACATGCAAAAATGTCATTTTTTACGCTTTGGTTGTATATTTCGTACAACACAGAGTGACACACAGTAAGCATTTTTGCATGCAACGCAGCTTTGCTTGCTGATGTTGGTGTGACTTTTTTAAAGCTTTACTGCCACTTGTCAAATACAATCGTCTTCTCGAAGTATGCTGACTATTTTAAGATACGCATGGAACACATGAGACGTTACAGCTAAATAAAAAAGGCGTTCTCCGGCGCTGCGTCACGCTCATTTGATTGGTTCTGATGTGACTGTCTTGCTGTGATATGAAAGCCAGGCACTGCCACCCCACCGACAACCCACCACAGTCTGAGCAGCGAAAAAACTAGCTACTCAAGTTCGCCAAGACAACGGTCCTAGAGCGGGACAGCTGGAGCAGAATGGAGTCCACTCTGATAAAGCACAACCTCGACAGTGCAGCACCAATAAACAGAGCAAAGAATAAAAAACGAGAGGAACAAACTGAGTCACGTCGATTAGGAGCTCAGCACCAGCAGTCTAAGGAGAGGAAAATCAACGGAGCTGCAACAAGCGAGTAGAGGGAAGATTGCCCTCTGTTGGTGACTCTTTTTATTTTCATCTTCAGGGAGGTTTGGTATCTAGATGATAGGTGAGGGAGACCAGTGAGGTCACTGTTCTTTTTTTGGGGGGGCTTTCTTGACCAGGCTGCACCCCCACCATGACCCACCACCTGACTGACAAGGTAATAGAGCCTGATACATGATCTGAGTCCAGTGGCTGCAGTGGTCTCTCAGGGAGACTTCAGCTATGGGAGTAGAGGGGGAGGTGGAGATTGCCCTTTATATTAATTCTGGCGGACACGTACCACATTAGGAGTGGCGCTCTGGACAGTGTCACATATCCCAGCAGGAAATTAAGCCAAGCGTAAGTTAGACGGGATCCCTTATGCCCTGACACGGGGGGTCAAAGGAGGACGGCTGCTGACGAGATAACATGAGGTTGTAGCCTGCCTTTCATGCCTGTGGATGGTCTTCCAGTCCAGGGTCTGGAGATGTGCTCAAAACTAAGTCTGAGATGCTTTTTAACTGAGAGATCAACTGGCAAACATTTATAAACCGCCTCACACTGTCTGTCTTGGATTGTAATTTTTTTTAATATACAACAATGTTTCAGTCTCTTGGACTTTCATCAGGCATCTAAGAAAAGTGTCAAATTTCTCATTATTATTCTTATTACACTTAATCGAGAAGTCACTGACAATTATCCAATCAAGGAAAAAAAAAAACGTTAATTACATCAATAAACCAGAAGCACTGTGGCTGTACACATCTAAAGTCAATCTTAAGGGCCAAGCCACAAAACACAATCACCCACTGAAAAAATAAATATAAGTACATATCCAATGAAGCCTTACAAAACTTAATACGATATACATGATATTTCACAAATATGAGAAACGGTAAAATATTTAACACAGCAATTACGGTAGCAGAATCCGAGAGGTCAGTCACACAGACCCATGCTGACAAACTCAATACAAGAGCTGTATCTTTCATTCTGCTGCTTCAGAGTGTGAAAAACGCCGAGAAACCAACAGTAAATAGTAATATAGTCAGTCTTCAGTGTTTATCCTAAACACCACTAGTCACACAAGACACCTGGCTGAAATAACTCACATTGGTCCTGTGGTTCAGATTCACCACTGTATTTTCGCCAAAGCAATTTCCTCGTTGATTGAAAAATAATTATTTTTCCTCTGCTCAGCATATGGTGCACACATTATCCACAGCATTTACATCAACACCAGTATGGCAGCAGGACTGAGTGTCTCCCGTAAGGTGTCACTTTCATCTTGAGAAGAAGGGGGATATCTTGGCACTGATAATCAACGTGTTTCACTTGCTGTGGGGTATAAAATTTGTAGGTAAATCTTTTAATTTCAAAGGTAACTAAAGTCGTAAAGGGCAGACGGAAAGGAAAGCTGCCAGGCTACGGCATGCGCTTTCTGACAGTTCTCCCCAGCTCCAAAAATAAGATCGTCTCCTTTTTTCGCATTGCAGAAATGCACTTGTGATGAGCTGAGCACAGCGACGACCCGGCTAAACCGCGCCTCGGCACGGCGGTAAATGCTCAGAGTTTGATTAACGAGTGCTCTCGTGCGCATCGACCTCGCCGTTGTGGCACTTCAGCGCTTGTTTGTTCTGCGTATCTGATTTCAGTGCTCTCTTTCCTACCCTAAATATGCAAGGCTTACCAACATGCTCAGTGAAAAAGGTAAACGTGGTGGGGGGGTGGGGAATGGGGGGGGGGTTGTTGATGATGTCATGTGTCTGCTGGCACAGGTGGCACCACTTCCAGGGAGGGCGGAGATGGCTCCCACCTGAAGGAGCATCTCTTGCCTTGGGGATCTGGTACCAACACGTGTACTCTGCGTGCCGGGACTTGACTCCGCCCCTCACCGTCAGCCTTCTTCTCCTCCTGAGCCCATCTGGGACGTGCTGCCTGACAGGTACAGAACTACCGCTCCTTTTGCTTTCTGACAGCAACTTCAAGGGTGTGTGTGTGTGTGTGTGTGTGTGTGTGTGTGTGTGTGTGTGTGTGTGTGTGTGTGTGTGTGTGTGCATGTATCACACACAGTGTTGGTACTACAGAGATATTCTCTTCCTGCAGAATACAATATTGACACTATTGACTTCTACTTCTCTGCAGATTTTTCTCACATTATAAGCTCTTTTATATTGTAATGATTTATATTATTATAATTTCTTATTTATTACCTCAGTGAAGATGACACTGTTTAGCTGAGGCCAGTGAGATATTCTCTTTGGAAGGCAAAGCCTTTCTACCAACATAATTTAACTTTGTGTTTTTTTCCTATGGTACTACAGCTTTCATCTAACCCTATGTACCAGCATCGATATACCAGCTTCTATGTACCAGTGTTTATGTACCAGCATCCATATACAGCCATAGACCAGTGTACATATACCAGTGTCAATATAACAGTGCTTTCATAGCAGAGACCATAAAAAAGAAGCATAGTGTATGTGATGTGCATGTGTAACATGGATGGTGTATGTTGTTCCTATGAGTGTGTTATGTAGTTTTAGAAATACATCTGTGTGTGTGTGTGTGTGTGTGTGTGTGTGTGTGTGTGTGTGTGTGTGGTGATAAAGCAAAAAATGAAAAAATTAATTGCAGTTCTTTGGTTCATACAGTGTAAAATTTTCAAATGGGGCTGGGGGTGGGATGGTAACAAAACTCTTGATAGTTTTAAACTGTGTCCCGTTTTGATGAGATTGTTTGACCCAGCAAATACATCACAACTAGAAAGTAAATGTTGAGCATCACATGCAGATAATTCAGCTGGAGTGTATAAAATAACATTTGAATTTGAATTCGAGTGGAGAACATCCCTGAAGACACGGTTAAAAGGATGACAACACAACAAGTTCACACTGCTACACTTTGAATGAATGTAGCCAAATCCATAGAAGAACCACAGCTTCAGCAAACTGGGTGCTTCCTGTCCTCCTGTTTTTTATGCCCCTTTCCTACCTTTCTCTAGAGTAAAGTATTCTGTTCTAGTAAGCCTTGAGCTATTTTGAGACGCTTACAGATTGTGCATGCGTAGTGTGTCAACGGTGGATCAAGTGTTAAATCAATATTTTTCTGCCGTCTCTTTACCTGTGCAGGTGTCCAGCCTTGTGAATAGAGTCCTTTTTAGCAGTATTTTAGTTTTATTACATGGAAAAACAAACAGGTTTGTGTATCTTCTAAACACAGGAGTGGCCAGAGGTGTGCAAACAAAAACCTGTCTGAAGATCTCCTTGCACATGTTGGACATGTGTGTAGCAGTCGGGTTGCCACCCGAGTTGGCAGGGATGCTGATAAGGAATGCCCATTCTCCATCCTTCACGCCATTGCTCCTCTCCCCAGTTACCCCACCTCCCTCTCTCCCTCTCTCTCTCCCTCTCCATTTTAACAAACACTTTGATGCTTGTAGAGCACTTAAACAGAAGAACCCAGACTTTCCGCTTATGGAATGCTAATAGCCTTCTCAAAGCCGGACAAATTTCCACGCTGAGCGGTCGCTAAATCAGGAGTGGGCTGCCCGTTAGTGACCTACCTAAACGTGGAGACTCACGCTGGTGCCAGAAATGTTGGGCCTGGCCCGGTATCCACCCAGAGGTTCCTGCTGGGCTATCTCCATCACAAACAGGGCATTTGACTTTGTCTCTCACTGCTGAAAAAAATTGCTCTCCCCATTTTTTTTTACTATGCTTTTGGTTTTAATTTTCTTAATTTGTCTGTATGTGTGTGTAGGTGTGTATGTGTATGTGTGTGTACGTGAATGTTCAGTCTGTGTGTAGTACTGGATGTGCCACTCACAGCAGTCCGACATCCTCACAGTAAAGCCTCTGGGAAGATGGACCCCAGCCTTATTCCCCTTCATTGATGGTATTAAGCTGGAATCAGACACTGACGTCTTAATAAATTTGCTTCGGGTCTGGCCAGGATTTAGACCACTGGTTCTGGTCATTTGGAAAGAGCTGATAATGCTGAGCCGAAAACCTCACTTTCTCACGCCAAGAAAAAGACGTGGAGCAGCCCCTGGCTTGATTCAATTTAGATCAATATCTCTCTCCCCCTCAGTGTAGACCATCCTGCCTCAGGTCCCCCTCTCAGCTTTCTTTTCCACTTCCCTCCTACTTCGCAGATGTTTTCGGCCTCTGCAGAAAACACCTGTGGGTTGCAGACTTACGACCGCTCTTTAAGGGGCCAAAAGGCGGTTTTTACGAGCCAACACTTGTTCAGCTTACTGCGTAAAACTTCTCACTTTATGCTCGTACTTAAACGCAGTGGCAGGTAAATGTGGCGGTGCAACAACTCAGCTGCCAGCACGGTCACTTCACACCTCCAGGGTGTGCATGTACACATCCCGGGCCCCGGCTCTGTGCGGGCGGAGCTTGCACATCCTTCCCTGTGGACACATAGGTTACCTGAGTGACTCGATTCACTTTCATGGTCAGCAAACATGCGTTTGTAGTAAACTGATGATTGAAAATAACCACATGCCATACATTCTGTTGTAAAGTCGTTCCTTACAGGATGAGCTTAGCATGGTTTCGTACCTGCAGCTTAGCTAAATTAGCACTGAAGCATTCTTTTACAGGATGCTGTGGTTCCTAATAATGTTTTGTTGTAATGTGTGTACAGATATTCCACATGGTGTTGTGCCCAATCTCGATGTCTGGTTTAAACATGGCTGAGTACAGCCTGCTGGGTTAAGACATTCTGTTGGCCACCGTACTGTTTTCTAATCCAAAAGTCTGTCTTTGGCTGTTCTCTGTCTTGTTCCCTTGTCACCCACAGCTAACCCCCCCCCCCCCATCCTTCACTCCATTTGGTTGTTCTCGCATGATGTGCTCACACTGTCTCACACACAAACACACACACACACACAGATACTGCTTGCCCCTTTACTGTCTAACTCTAAAGTAAACACGGGTTTCACTTACAGAACCTGCCGAGTGTAAACAGGTGAGGTGAGGAATTTCCTGGTGCTTTGGGCTGTCTTTACCCCCCCTTCTGCAGTGGGCGGGGGGGGGGGGGGGCCTTGCATGTGCACCCCACCGGGGCCACATGTTTTGATATTCCCCTCCCTTCCAATGAAAAAGGGTATTAGTATACATATTTCTAATTGTTTCCATGCCCCTCAAACCACCCCCACTCCCTCAACCTCCCCCCCTTGAAAAACACGCATAAAGAAACATAAAATAAATATGATGACTTGTGTCTGCATGCCTTTGTTTTCTTAGGCTGTGTCTGTGTCATTCCCGCAAAGTGCACCCCTGCAATTTTAATGGTATTTATGAGTGTGCAAACACATCTGTCTCCAGTCCAAACCCTCGCCATGCAATATACATAAACGCATAATAAATCGCAGGGCTAAGTGACAGAGTAACTTCGAAATGGCGCACAAGCACGCCAAAAAAAAAAAAGGACGGCAGGTTTTTAGATAAGACAATGTCCTCATTTTGTCCTGCAGGACAGGTAATCGAATGAATAAAAGAAGAGCGCTGGAAACAGGAAACAGCTGAAAGGAAGTAAATCGGGTATGAGAGCTTTGCACCCTTTACCTGATATTTGCCAATTAAATATGGGGGGTGTGTCTAGTTGGAAAAAGCAAATCGGCATCTGTGGTTGTCCTTCCAGGAAAAACCCTGGATTGATGGCCTTATAGGGGTGGTGAGGAGAAGCGAAGTGGGGAGGGGGTTGCTTTTATCCACCAATCACAGATTAGCAGACAGAGAGTGACCAAAAGATGGAGGCGAGGACCAGGTCCAAGCAAGCAGTGAATCAGGAGGCCTGAGGGTGTGATGTTGGAGGAGCAGTCTGAGGGATGTGGCTTAAGTCCTTTTCAAGCTGAGCACGCAGGGGTCAGCAGGACACGGTGCTGATTAATGAACCTGTCGGGCTGCTCGTTTCACCTCCTGCTGTGCCCTCCCAGTTCAGGCCTTTGAGTTGGGACCGCCCGTCTGGTTACGGTTCTGAGGCGAGAGGAGTTCACTTCAAAACCATGTGGAAGTTAATTCCACCTCAGGCTCTGAGGAGGAACCATCAAACCAAACCATAAAGTAAATCATTATCATCACAAAGCAACCTTACCGTAAGTCTGTTTCAACTTTATTTAAAGCACTAGTAAAAGGCAGACAGCCTAGGCCCGAATCATGGCCGTTCCACAGACACGGAGGCTGAGCTGAAATCTCCAGCCAGAGGCACCTCAGGGAGATGGATAATCCTGCTTCGATTCCTTCTGCTTCGTGTTCATCTTTGCTTTAGGTTTTGGTTTCATTGTATTTCTACCGCTTCTCCACCCCGTCTCTAACTGTCTGCGCTTAACTGTGGTGTGTCTGCAGAGGTGAGATTAAGTCTCATAAATGAATCCAAGGTCATGTTAATGTTGTTCCCCAGTCCTGCAGGTGCTACAGTTAGTCTTACCCCTTTCCCCCATCACTCCAACCCCCATGTAAGTCATTGCATTGCCCTCCTTGCACACTTACGTCTGTTTTTGTTGCAGGGATTTCCTGCTGAATGTCCCATTCCTACTGACTGTCCCATTTGTGCATCTAATTCTCCCAACCCTTTTTAGCCACGAACTGAGCAAAGCTCAGAAACAAAGTGCTGACAAAAATGTGACATACTTTGTTTCCTAATTGGAACATCTGCAATCGTGGCAGATAAAACCCAGTTTGTGTAATGTAAACAGCCCCTTTGCTGTCTGTTTTTCAGGTGCCCACTATATTTGTGTTGGCTTTTCTTCAAAAATTTTCTTCATATACACAGAGAACCATATACTGTTACCATCAGTCGTAACAATTCATAATTGTATGTATACATTTTAAACCACGGTCATCTGCTTTTAACCCATTCATTTTCAAACTGTTTTACCCAGTTTGGTAATCACAGGGGGGCCTGGAGCCTATCCAACAGAGCACGGACTGTAAGGCATGGTACACCATAGGCAGGCTGCCAAACCTTAGCAGTGTGCTTACACACACATACATGCACATTTTAAGGGTTCAGAGTCATCAATTCACCTGTAGTGCATGTGTTTTGGACATGGAAGGAAAACAGAACACCTGGAGCACTCCCATACATACACTGGAAGAACACGTAAACTTCACGGGCACCTAATGCGGAGACCTGGATTTAAATCTAAGAGGCAGCTACTGTACCCAGTAAGACACTGTGGTGCCCTTTTCTAAACTCAGTCATAACAAAATACAAGCCATGGTTCAAACTGACTGAGGTTTACATAAAAACCACGATTCAACTCTACAGCTATCTTCTCTTTAGAGAAGAATTCCTTAATTGCAAAGTCTTAAAACTTTCCGGATTACCACAGCCCTATGTGTCTGACTCAGACAGATGTAATAGAATACAATGTCCCTTTCATGGGACCACAAAACCTCAGTTTAAATCAACTCCGAGGTCTGGCGCGTTCTCTTGTCTATCAGTACAGGACAGAGGTAAATAAATACCGTAATAGAATGGCTCAGTGTTGAGCCGGGTTTGGGGTTGGCTGGCATGCTGAATCTAGGCAGAGAATGTGCATGTTCATTTGGGTCGAGCCGAGTAAACATGGTGCTGAGAGCAGCTCCTGTCAGATGTCCCATAACCCTCCTCTTTGTTTTCCAACACTTATAAAGTTCTGCCTGAACAAATACACGAGGCTAGCGTCTTACAGCGTGACCTAGCCACATGCACAGGTCTCTGTTTTAATGTCAGACAACCCTCCCACACCCCATCCGCACTCTAAGGTCTACCCACAAGACCTTTCAGCAGATGGAACATTCCAAACCCCATCATTTGCTGTGCATGTGTGCATGTGTGCATTTTTTTAAACCTGCTTAACTTCTGTGAAGAACAACTTTCTTGTTCCCAAGTTCACCTCATTAGCCTTTGCCAGCTGTCTTTTGACGAGATCATTTAATCTGGGAAAGATAACAGCCCTCTCAACGGCAGTGTGAACAAGCCCATTGCTGAGGTAATTAAGCACTAAATAAAGGAACAATAATCTCTCTACATCCATGCTTGGTGCTAAACTGAGAAAGTAAGAAATGATTCATATGAGACCTTAATGCTGCACTAAAGCTTAATACATACAGGTCAAAACATTAAACTGTTACACTGATAACCAAAGGCACAGAGCCAATAAATGAAAACATTCTATTGACACTGTGATAAACACTGGTTTCTATATGACTGAAAAATAAAATATAACTACAATGAAGTACCCCACAACCCTCAACGGGATGAAGTGGTGTAGAAGATAACTGACTGACTGACAATGAGTAAAATACACCCATATAGACAGGGCTGAACTGGGTTCCTTTGGCCTCTCAAAACAGGTATTTCCATGTCATGTCAGCTATAAAACTTCTGAACACCACTGACCGAGCCCCGCAAGCTAGATATGAAGATGTACAGTGTCCATCTGAAGGGCGTGCGCAGAGAGGTCAGAGGCCCATTAATACGCCTGACGGGAATCGATAGCTTCCTTCATAAAGAGTGCGTAGCCACGCTTTCAAAACATCACAGTCCCCCCTACCACGGCAGCCCCCGCCTGAGAGCACTTCACATGAGAGCGTTGACACACGGGCGCGGGCAAAGACGCGCGTACGCACACACGCACACGTACACACGCACACTTCAAAGGCAGAACAGTTCCCTTATTGCACTCCAGTTCATCAGAATCCTTATGAACTCTTCACCTCATGGTGACAGTGCTTCCTCCACCTTGGAGCACAATGACCGAGACCTGAGCCTGCCCCCATGCCAGGTCCCACGACCCCCAGGGCTGTGTAACCCAGCACCACACAAAGAACCAGTGTTAGTGCCAACCGCACACTGCAAGAAAACATTAGTTAAAATACCACAAGATATTTATGTATTAAGTCTTCTAAAAGGGTACTTTGTTAAGATTATTGTAATAATTTACCAATATCCCTACCATTACGGACAGCACAAGCTGTGCATTCCTCTGTTAAATCATGCTTGTAATGGCTAAAATTATTAAACAAAATTATCAGGAGCTGGGTTTTAATGAAATCAAAAACAATGGAATTATTGTACTATATTATTCAGCCAAGGGTTTAGTATATTATACAGTGGCCTTCTGAAGTCTGGAATGCAGGTAAAAGCACCTTACAGTAATTGCTGTGTGGAGTTGATACTACTATTAAGGCAAGGTGTTTTTAAAATTTTTGCTCAACTACCAGGATAACCAATAGCTACAACGAGCGTTTGTGTACAGGAGCACTTCAGGTCACTGTTTTTGTCCTTAAGCCACTGAATCAGAGTGGAACAGCAAGGCCAAGGGCCTGTTAGCACAACTGAAAGTGGTACTTGGCTCCGTAATCAAGTTAGCAGACAAACAGCTGGGTTTTGTACAGCTGAGCTGCTTCCCCACATTAACTTAAGGTACAGCAGACAGGAAGTGAATGTATTATGTACAACCTGAGGTGTGAGAGAACTAGTCCGGACCCATGCCTTAACCACCTAGCAGAACCTGTCTGCTATTGGACTGAAATGTTTTCTTAGCTCTGCTTAAGTCAAATTGGTCGCACTCCATGCTAATGTAGCTGTGAAGCCGGTTTGGTATTTATAGCACATTAGCTGTTGATATTTCATATACGGTTACATATATCGTGTTTATCGTGTTTATGTAACAAGCTTGGCAGCATATAATTGTAAGAGAAGCAGTGTGGTAGAGCCGTTGTGTGACGTGTCACTGTCTCACCTGTCTGTCCAGGTTGTTTCAGAGCGCCGTGTTCTCACTGAGCTGTCCGTTGCTGTCCTCCACCATCTTGACATCCTTGGTGTTTCCCCTAGCTGTACTTACAGCAAAGCACAGGGACACACACGGAGCCGAGAGTAGAGGGGATGAGGTTATGTAGGCCAGATCCAGAGCTGGAAATTTGGGGCCATTAGGCTGTAGTCACACAGCAAAACTGAACAGTTTCAGAGAAAGAGCGATGAGGTAGTGGACAACAGGAGTGAGCAGGCAATCCGCCTCGTGACAATTTGTGTTTTTAAAATTTATAGACTGAAAAGGCCGAAAACTCACACAGCAAATTAGAAACTCTTTGGCAGAAAACTTGTAGGTTTTCCACATTTTCTCTTGTGTCAGGTCTTAGAAAATCACAAGCCAAGTCATGTATTATTCTGGGGGTTTATGCTATTAAATCATAGCTTAGTGATACAGCTCTGTTTCCGAGGTAGCAGCCATGCAGCACATTGGGAGGCCTGCCTTGGCTGAGATTCGGATCTGCCACTGTCTGGTTTAGGTAAAACAGCTAAGATGGCAACTTCTTTAGTTCAAGGTTTCCTACAAGGTTTATCACTATAAGTAATAACATATTTAAAACTTAAATGAGGTACAATTTTTAGGTTCTGCACTCTGCGTTTCCTTTAAGTTACTGTGATTGTTTCTGCAGATGCTTTTAAAATAAATACTTACCATGTAAACCAATGCATCCAGTTCAGGGTTTTTCAGGTTCGCTGCAATGCTTGATATTAAGAATACATCAGGGACTAAACCCAACAACTACCAGTACAGTCTATTGCTTACTGGAAAAGTTGTAATTTAAACAAAACTCCAAGTAAGCCAGTAAGAATGTATGGGCTGAGACAAAGGCCTCAGAGAGGCAGAAAATATATGAGCTGGTTTCGCGTTCCACATCTGGCAGCACCGGGCCCTGGAGCTCTCGTTTGCACAATTCTGTGGGCCCAGCGTTTCCACCAAGGTCGGTGCAGACCACCGCTGCTGCCAGAATGGGACGGCACAGCCTTTGCCCCCATGCTGCGAGTGTGGCTGTCTTTAAGCAAACCGCTGGAGCGCCGCTCGGAGGGTGTCCCTGAAGCCTAACCCCCTCACACACACACACACACACACACACACACACACAGACACACACACACATATCACCACTGCACTCTGCCCTCAGGCAATGTGATTTTGCCAGCCAGAGGAAGCCCCTTCCTCTTTGGGTCCAACCATGCACAGACTGAGGACCATTTGGCGTGTTTACCAAAGCCACGGGGAGTGCCGTGGAAACGGACTTGTGAAAGCAGCCCCGGTGAAGACTGCGGCCACATCTGGTGTGCGTGTGGCGGTTCCCATCTTCGAACCGCAGCTCCCACACTGACTTCTGGCTTAAAAGCTGCTCACAGCTAACCCCGCAAACACTTACCAGCACTTTCCTCATCCTGCCCACCTGCTCTTGTAGTCCACGTTCCATTTCACTGATAATTTCTATTTAAACACATTAATGTGGTATTTACGCTGTCATTAATGTCTTTCTGTCTGCTTTTAGAATTTATTTCCATTTTCATATTTTCATTCACATTTCTTCCCTCAGCTGCTGTTACATATTATTCCCAGCTATGTTAAATACAAGCATCTTTTTAAAAAGTCATCCATCATTCTCTCTTCCTTACTTTCATTTTAATGTTGAAGTTATGATTGGACTGATTGTGAATTTCTAAGCAATGTAAGACAAGTAAACATTGTGGCCTTTCTATTTAAAAGGTAAAATGAGGACTCAGTTGAACTGTAGTTTGACAAGTAAAGGATTAAATTACTATAAAAACTGGTTTTAAACCACTGTGGATATGGATTTTCAAAGATTTTTTTTAGATTGGCAGTAATGTTCTGTATTCTTCCTGTTTGAAATTTAAAAACTGTTATTGCGGTATAAAAAAAAAAGGTTTGAAAACGTGTTGATTATGATTGGACTTCTGCCGGCATCACAGGAAGGCCAATACCAGATTACTTTTGTTTTACGGTTTTCTTGACATGCTTATTTTAATCAATTCAATGAGATAATGTATTTACCCAAGTGCTGGTAAACACGTCATAACTGTAATTTGTCACTAAGGAAAAATCTGGACACAAGGTCAGTGTGTGATTTGTCAGGTCTAGCAATAAGGAGCGTAGGCAAACAGGTCGTGGGTACGAGGAGACTTTTTTCAAAAGCTCTGGTAAAAGGTCATGAACATTAATGCACTCCAGAAGCTAATTTAAGGTAACAGCATTAGATTCCATGTGCCAAACAGGGACCCCCCCACCCACCCAAGCTGGTGCTAAAACAAACCTTTCACCGCAGCTGAAGTTCAGCTTCATCTGCCATCAGCTTCCTGGCCAGAGGACGTTCTATAAACCTCGCCTTGATGAGGAGGACTTGCCAGTCATGCTTCTGCTGCAGACACTGTGGCCATCGCTGTGGTTTTATTACCCAAAACACAGGCTTCGGGAACCCACGCTCATACTGAGTTTCCAGTTTTCCCACCCAGCACCCTAATGAGGTGCAGAAAGTCAGGGAACGTAACCCCCGACTTAGTTTTTCTGGAAGTGGGGCAGCGAACACGTGTTATGACAGGGTAGTGATTGAGACAGTGCAGAGCACTTCGCCCCTTCCTCAGATGTGCGTTCCCCCCCCAACTTTAAACACCAGAGAAAGTAAATACTCCTCTGCTGAAATGCACCCTTTGTGCCTGCCCACTTTTCCTCACCATGATAAATAAGAGAACATTTGTAGCTCCAGATTCACAGTTTTTAATGGAGAAAGGCGATATTCTGGCAAATAGCTTTACATGGCAAAAATACAGTATTGCTTTTCCAAGACAGAGGGAAAAAAGGAAATTTAGAGTTCTGGAAAGTCCAGCGGTCAATGCAAAGTATAGAAGTAATAAATTAAATAGCTAACCAGGATATGTACTTTTAAATGATGCTTTAAAAAACTGAATTATGTCAACCCTTTTACTAATGGTTTAACTTGGAGTGGCATATACAGTAGAATAAACTATAGACTTGCATTTAAATTGAGATTTGATACTCCACTGGTGCAGCTACAGGTCAATAAAGACTGTATAATGTATGAGGGACTAATCACAGGACCTGTTCTAGCCCTTGCACATGGAGGTCAATTACCACAGATCACTGGCACTACAAGCCTGTACATTTAATCCTAATGTTCTGAATATTCACAATTTACTTTTTGTTGTTGATATATGATTCCTGTGAAATTTCAGTATATGCTGTAAAACCATTTTCTGTATTTTGGCCAAATTACAAATTTTCAGTGTACAAAGTACATTTTGCACACCTTGCTGCAGTCATAGCATTATAACAAACCTTGTAGGACAACATTAGAGCACCACAACAGAGCAGGGGCTCCTCTAAGGGGGCTTCCATCCTTCTAGGGAAAGCATGAAAAAAGCAGCTTAATATGCAATACACTGCAGTAATTACAGCCCAATAATAATGCTATACTTTACATCTCTTCCCAGCCTACATCCTGTGCATTATTTCAGTGACCCTTATATACCCAGTATACTGCATAAGTGTGTATAAAACAGTACATAAACTCTGCTTAGGTTTAATTTTAAATTATTGTGGAAAAGCAGCATGATAAATAAATTAGGTATAGTAAGGTAAGCCAGGACACGCACCTGGATCTGTGCTGGTTTCAGACTAGACAAGCAGCATGTATGATTTTCAGTGGGTTTGTGAAGGACGGTGTTTGTGTGGGAATAAGAGCGGTACAAGCTGCACTAGACTGAGGTTCATGCAAACTGAACTTGTGTGGATCTGATTCCTGGTGGTGAGCTTTCGCTCCTGGTCCTTCTCAGAGTCACTGAGGTTAGTGTCCGACATGCTGTCATCACGCAGGAGCGTGACAGACCACCAGGTCATCCTGACGGGTGAAGGGCTGTCCCTTAGAGATCCAGAACACCGCTGAGGTCATGTGCCCTAGGACAAGGTGAGCTGGCATTTTTATTTTCTTAAGATTGGGTCTCAGAGGATCCTAGTTTGCTTTACCATTGAAAATATAGCAGAATATTTTTTAAGTGCAGTAAGTACCTTTAATTGAGACATATGTTGTGTTGTGTTTACACCTGAAACTAGGAATAATGAGATGGGTTTATTTCCAGATTTGGTTGATTTTGTGCTCCCTTAAGAGAGGGATGGACATGTTTGACGACCAGCTGTGAAACAATCCATGAGCACAGTTTGGATGTTACCTAGAGGTATTTCCAA
This sequence comes from Chitala chitala, assembly GCA_025773905.1. Classification (NCBI taxonomy): domain Eukaryota; kingdom Metazoa; phylum Chordata; class Actinopteri; order Osteoglossiformes; family Notopteridae; genus Chitala; species Chitala chitala. The sequence continues at coordinate 21,804 of JABJVR010047765.1, forward strand.
AGTCAGTCAGCAGTGTGTTTTTCCTTCAGCAGGAGGGGCATAAATGTTGCCCCATGACTCTGTCCAGCTAAACCCAATGGCTCCACATGCATGGAGCAGTGCAACACAGAGAGAGGGCTCGGTGTGTGGATGGCGGTGCTGAAACGGTGTTCCGAAACCACTCACACATCCTCCCCGGGGAGGACCGTGGGCACCGCCGAAGCCATGACCCTGCAAGTCTTTAGAGTGGGGGCGGGGGGCTGTCTCTGAGCATCTCTCCACACCCCAGTAAGGTGAGGAGTGGCACATTCTCGTTCTGTGTAATAATAACAGTGATGAAGTGGTCATTTATTACTGCTCTCCCACAGAACACTGACAGCTGTGTCTCCTTCTCTAACATGTGGTCTGAGCTGGAATAGAAATGAGCTCATTTACTACAGGAACAGCAAATCAGCAGCTGAACAGTGTGTGTGTGTGTGTGTGTGTGTGTGTGTGTGTGTGTGTGTGTGTGTGTGTGTGTAGTGTTCTTTCCAAGCTAAAGCAGAACGATAGAGACTACACAAGAGCCCACTGCAGAAGCATGAGAAATAGGGTCGTGGTGTTATCACCAGGGTCACCCCAAAAGGGATGTGTGTTTGGACTCCATGCAGTTCTGTGTGCCCTCCGTCGTGGGGGTCAGACAGTGTCTGCTTCATGTCTCCTGGTTCTCTCTGGCATATTTGTAGAAGGTCCTGACGGATGTGAAGCTATAGGTAAGGGGAAACGCAGTAACGCAGGGAGCCAAAGAGCTCAGGCGGAGAACGGGCCCTTTAAGCTAATGACTGGAGCGCATTTCCCTGATAGATTGCTGACACCTTTGGGCCAGCACCAAAGAAATTAATTTGCAAGACGTGCTAATGAAAGCAGCCGCAGTGCCATGGAATGATGGGAATCAAAAAAAAGAACTCATGAAGAAATCCAGGCTTAAGTGTTCTTAGTCAGTTCATCTCAGCGAGGAAAAACAGCCACCCAATCTATCTGCGATTCAAGATTCAGATTTTTTATGTCACGCAGACAAAGTGACAAATGCCCCAAAAACACTTCTGAATTTTTGAAGTGTCCGTGCTCCTTAACTGTGAGCCCTGTAGCCTTAACATCGTGACCCGAATACCCCTGTTCTTCAACCTCAACAGTGACAGGTTTGTGAAGGTCAACACTAAGCGTCGGTAAAATCCGCAGTTTGAATGTTTCACCAGAGGGGCACCCTTTACTTAAACCTCCAGGTCATTACTTCATCTGATACTTACATGAGCCGCCTCGACTCAATCCCCCCGCCCTTTGAGTAACAAAGATGACAGAGCGACTACTTTTTCTCACTACACACGTATTTACGTGTGCCAATCCTCTAATTATCTCACATCTTTCCAGTGCCGTTTGCAGAGGTATGTACACACGTACGTTCAGTGCGTACCTGTGTTGTGTGCTGTTTTGCTGAGTCTCTTCGTTAACACGCTTCTGCCGGGCACCGCTGAGAAATTATAAATCTTCATAATGGTGAATAAAGCAGGTCCCCATTCATCATGGCCGCTGCACTCGCCGCACCTCTGATAATGAAAGCGCATGTTTGCCTCATACATCAGCATTAGTTTCTCCCCTCGGTTTGAGCTTTTAACCCTTTTCGCTGAAGCGCGCGGGGGGCCCTACACTAATGGTCGTCCCTCCAGGAACGATGCAACGAATGCAGCGCCTCTCCTAGTGAGCTGCTAACGGTAAAAAATCCACATGTGCCAACGGAGGGCTGCCTTGCAAGGACTTGCACTCACAGAAGCGCCGGAAGGTTCTGTCGTTTTGAAAAAAAACCAAGAACCGTGAAGCACAACGTTGGCAGCCCTTGTTTTATGTCATGTAATGCCGAAAGGTTATTTAAGAAGCGTTTTCCACCGCTCATTTACACCCACACTCAGGAAAAGACAGGAGGGGTAAAGGGAAGAGATGAAGACCTCAGGAGACACACCACCCCATGTCTGAGGGGGTGCGGTACAGTTTACAAGGGAGCTAAAACAGAGTCACAGTACTGGGATCAATAGGCCCTGAAGGGAACATCCAACAACAAAGATCGAACAGGCTTAGAAAAATCCTATTGATTCCCTCGATGGCCTGCCTGGCTTTCTGGTTTGGTTACTCATCTATTTCAGGTGTCCTATGATTAACTGTTTTTTAATCTCTCAGATTAATGGTGAGCACTGTTAAAAGTTCCAGCCACCCCGAGTCAAACACCATGATCTTTCCTATTGGCAGAAGCTGCTGGTTATTAATAATGCAATCCACACAACCAACATTTAATTGGTCTGTCTGATCCTGTGGGCAATATAACCCTCACTAAACTGTGAAAATGTTTACTGAAGCTTTATATATTTATATGTATATTAAATGTGGATTGTCTACTAGGGAAAACACTGTGGTTGCTTCTGTTAAAATCCCTGCCTAATAAACAGGAGAACCTGGGTGTCAGACCCACTAAGGCCTTGAAGCCTTGCTTTAATCTTATTCTGAGCAGCAGTTATTGGCTAAGACCTGGTTTAAACCTGGCCTGAGGGTTGATGGCTTAAGTCAAGGGGGTCTTGACATAGAGCTCTAGAGAAAGTTAGCTAACTTAATATTCAGCTTTATAAATGAATTAAACTGTAAGTCACTTCTATCATGGAAATGTAAAGTACAAGCGTGTGTATCCACAGTTAAACCAAATGTAAAATGACATGCTGATCTCTTTATATAAATACCACAGAAACAATTATTCAAGAACAGGCAGAGCTGCATGCAGGAATGGCCTAATATGGTACACAAAGAATAAAAATACATGTAGATAGGGTTCATACAAAACAAATCCACCCCCTTCCTATTGGGTTGCCTCCCCCCAGTGTGTCACCCATTCTGTTTCCATAGCAATTCATTTTTTTTTCACCAACAAGAGAGGCATAGACAGCCAGAGAGTGGAATATATTGGCTGACAAGCTTGTGAACCATGTCAGAATCAAATACTGCACTTTCAAAGAATGGTTTAAACCAGACAAATAAAAAAAAAAAGTTTATTTCGTTTTTATTGCTAAAGAAAATTGAAGGTGCGGCCATTGAGCTCCATCACTTATGAATTCCTTCACGACTTTCCAGAGTGAGGTATTACTCTGGCTGCAGAGAAGACAACACTCAAAGACAAGGCGCGCGCACACACATGCACACACGCGAGCGCGATCACCCATGTTTTATCAGTGCAGGACTGCTAAGAAAGCAGCCTTATGTGTCAGTTTATCTAATTTTTCACTCCCTATCCCTCCCTGCCTCTCTTTATTCTCCCCACTCTGTCATTACATTTCCTTTTCTACTACTTTAATGCACGTCTTTGATCACAAACGAGTGGGTGACTACAAGTGATTTCAAGGACTGAAAGAAATGTGAACATGCAAAATGCCGTAATTGAGTCTAATATCCCTGCCAGTATTGAAATTTATGATTCAAACAATCGCAAGAAACAGGACCACGTCCTTGAATGGTCCGGTTAAAAAAACTTTGAATAACTGTAGGCAAAGGGCAAGTAATCTGTTAAATGAGTGTCATAAAATATCTGTAAACTCTCTGCCAGAAATGCTAATGTCATTCTTCAGACCTGCTATTACTCACTGCATAGACAAGCACCATAAAAAATAAAATAAATTTGTGGATTATAAAATGTGCTTTGAAGAAAAATGAGAAGGAATATATAGTAAAACATAAAATGTGGCAAGATATGCAGATTTAAATAATTCCCATTCTGTCTGATATACACCTAAAACTATCGAGGTGGAATTATATGCAATTACAGAGTTCGGTTTTGGCCTTGTTTTCAAAATATTTAGCTACGTGTTTGACCTGGCCTTGATCCCCACACACATCAGCGTTAATCTCCCACAAGCGATACGTTTTCACCCGAGGATTTTTATCTCCTGTGTTTTTAAACGGGGATTAATGCAGACGCACTGATCAGATCAGCACTAGAGCAGAGTAGGGGGCGGACGATGAAATGACATTTATCTGCGTTTGCTGGCGGAGGTCCAGGAAGACACCCAGGCTGTCAAAAGGAGACCGTGATTCACTCATGAAGCCCTTGGGGGTGACAAAACAACAAGTGACACCAAATCTGGTGGCTCAGGCACTTAGGCCGCCCTTAACAGATCTTGGCCCACGCATGCCCCGTACCCAGAAGTGCCGGGGTGCGGGGCGCACTTAGCATAGCTCTGTCACCCACTTGCAGCCACTAAGCCACATCGTTGGTCCCTCACGTACCTTGGCAGGTTTGGCTGGTGGACAACCCACAGCAGTTCTGGAAACAGCCATGCAGAAAAATACACCAAAGATCTCCCAGAGAACAGAACTGCTAAAGTATAATGCAGTGGCTTCTTTCTTTTTCCTTCTTGTTCTCTAATTTGAAGAACAAAGCTTAACGTCTATTTTTGGCAGCACAGAATTGTAGCAATACGTCTTTTACTGTGTAGTCTAAATAGCATAATAAGTCTATTTAATAAGACCATTAGCTGCCCTGGGTGAAGTGTGTTATGCTAAATCCAAGGGTGCTTGCGAAGCGCTGCAGTGGGGGGGTGTGGGGGGGAGGGGTAATACTACTGATATTCCAACAGTGAACAAGGTCGACCGTGTGAGGAAGGATGATGATTGGATTATGGACAGAAAAATTGATTAGACTCACGCCACCTTGCTCTATAAACTGTAATTTCAAGGGCATAAAGAGGCTAAAATGCTCATTTTATTGGTGACAACACAAAAGCAACCGTATCTGTCCTCTTGTAAATTTGCTGCCTGAACATAATAGAACATTTTTTTTTTATTTTATTTAAACCATGCAGTTGTCTATTCGGCTTTCACTAAGTGCTATTGATTTCTTTTTTATTATTGGTCCATATAAACCACTCCTTCTTTAGGCCACACCTCCTCCACAGTGAAAGAATACTGGGAAAATAAATGTAATAACCATAACTCTAAACAGCCAAACAGATTTGTGGTGGGCAGCACAGTGGTCCAATATATTGACACACACTATATCATCCACAGTAGATGTTTTGGCTATTTATTGTTCATACTGTACATCGAGCACCAATAGATGTACAGCGATGCTTTGAAATCAGGGAGAGTGGAACGTGTCATAATTTCTCTATCACACAGTGTCTCACACACACACACACACACACACATTTCTCCCTCTCTCCCTCTCATCTCTCGCCCTCACCTCCTCGACCCGCTTCTCCCATGGCAGTTAAACAAAATCAAGGTTGAACAAATGAGTTTCCGCGTTTCTTCGCAGCGTGAGGAAGGTCGATCGCAGCGGTGCCGGCAGAGGGACCCGATTGAAATTCCGAGGGCATCGCAGAGACGCCATCTGCCGCTCTGCTGTGGCGTCGTCTACACAGGCGGGGGCCAGAGCGTGGCATGCCATGCGCTACGCAAGCCTCTGCCTTCTCGTGCTTTGCTCTTCTCACCTTTCCAGCTCTCACGTCATGCCCTAAAATTATGAGGTTGTCCATCTTCATCTATATAACCTATAAACACACCATATTGTGTTGTATACATCACAAACACTACTGCTGCATAAGACATCATATATGGTTTGGTAATAGGTAAGGACATGCATTGGGCTATAGGGGTTGGGCAGTGAACCGGGGGGTTATTTAAATTGAGCAGTCAGCTGGGTGTAGTCTTAAAATGGATGGCATATACGATATACAGAAAACAAGTGTGGCTAATTAACAAATAAACTAATTAAGAAAGGGCAACCCATGACTCTCCCAAGACGGATGGTGTTCAAGTCTCCTCCTCCCCACAAACTTGCAGTATAATTCAGCTTCTTGAGCTGATGTGTTGACCCGTCGCTGGTCTGTTTCCTTCTAACACTGATAGGAGAAACTCGCTCACACAAAAGATTTCAGCGTTCAGTGCAAAGGCACAAAAACAAGCAGCGGAGCCCATGTGAAATTCGAGGGCTCGATGAACATGGGCCGCCACAGGCCGGCCGCGGGAGCCAGGAACCTACTCACAAAGAGAGGAAACCAGCCTCCACAGCCTCGATACGACACACCATGGGCCCCTGGGAAATCACTCAAAAAGTATATATCGCAATTGTGATTAAGATGAATTTGCAGCTATTCAAGGTACTGTTTCCTCACTTTGTGTTTGGACGCTGAATAAAGTCGGCCTACGCTAACACAATGAAGGCTCAGAAAGGTTGCTTTAAAGAATATAGGCCTCACACTGTTACGTGTGCCAAAGGGAGAGACTTCAACGTCTTGTGAAGAACGCTTTGGGTAGGAATGTCTCAAGTAAAACTGCGACACTGCGTTCCCCCAAAAACAGCAACGTGAGCGTTACAAAATACGAAAAGCCTGTGGTCTTGAGGAGTACACTTGCGCAGTGCAAACCAGATAAAATCTCAAGCAAGCTTAAAGTTATTCTGGATGCGGGGGCAGAAGACATGGCCTGCATTAGGGAGTATATTTAATTTGAAGGGGTGGAGGCATAGAACAAAAACTTGGAGCTCACAAAATAAATAAATGTCTTCGGGCTGACCTTCAGCAAAATCGATGCAGCTTCACTGCAGAAGGACATGAAACACTTCAAAGTGGAGACTCAGAGCAAATTGTGACTGGCACTGTGCAAACATCTACTGGCCATCCTCCCATGGGGCCGAGCTGGTTTCATTCCGTGGGATCGATGCGAGATGGAGACGCTAACCGGCAATCTCACGTACGCGCCAAGCACGCGCGCACAAATGTACACACGCGCACACACCCATACACACACAAACACAGACACACCTTTATGCGGACGTGGTGAGGTGAAAACACGTCCTGGGCTGGAGAGAGATGTCAAAATGAGCTGAGCAGAACTCGAACCAGGGACCAGAAGGTAGGAGCAGACTCAGAAGAACGCAAAGCACCTTTTGTTCCTCAAGGAGCCTCACTCATTCGCTTGCAGGCAGCAGAGCACATGGGGGAGGGGGTACCCCCCAGGGAAGGAGATCTGTGCAGAGCCTGACCCACTTTACACAAGAATCAAATCTGCATTGCTGGGAAGATGAGAAGACAGCAAAGGGAAAGAAAAAGGAGGGGGGGGCAATAAAGATTTTTTCATGTAATGTTTACTTGTGGGGACCCCAGGAAGAGTAGTTACTACTTATGTAGTAGCTGATGGGGATCTTTTTGCAGACGGGGATGTAAGACAGATGTACAGAAAGGGGATGCAGGTTAACATGGCAGCAAGAGTGTGAGATAATTCTGATAATGCAACCTGCCAAGGCAGTAAGACGCAGTGCAGCATGAAAGATACATCAATAACAACACTGCCAATATGGACTGGGGGGCAGGGGTGGACGTGATGAAGACTTACATGGTAGGTAAGACAGCAAGACGGGGGTTTTAGGAGTTAAAAAACGAAGCAAGGGTGATGCAGGCTTTTAATTAAAGTTGGAGAACACAAAGTTCTGAGTGTGCAACAAGTAGCATCCTGGCACCGTGTCAATCCCACCACGCAGGCTCCGGAACTTGTGCCATGATGGATGGCAGCGTTGGGGACCGGGACAGGGGCTGTAGAAGAATTGGCCCTTCATGGTACACTGATGGAGAAACAATACTGTAATGTCCAAACTTAATTTGCTCAGCCTCACTGCACTTTTTTCGTCTCCACTTGAAGGAGAAAAAAGGGATTTATAAATCATGATTATTTTCTTAATGACCCCTAATATGAGCTGTCGTAAATCAAACCTAATTCAGTAGCTTGCAGGTTCAATCATTTCGATATTTACTTAAGTACGTTGCCATTAGACTCACATCTGGGAAGAGAAGCCTTTGCCTGTAATCTCTCCTGCTTTGACCCGTCCTGAGTGATAGATGTAAGGTCTGTCCTTCAAACACACAGAAGTTCCAGTCCAAGATTGCCTCACCAGCAGCCTGACTGCCTCCAATACCTTGGCCAGTATGGGGCACTTCAGTATACCCTACAGGCAGGCAGCCTTTCTTTACGTTTACACAGGCCTTAGGTGCCTGTGTATTCTTACATGACAGTGATAGGCACTACCGAACCCTGATGGATCAGGGTTACGCAGCTGCAGCGAACAGACTGGCGATCTGATCAGCTGCTTCTTAAAAGCCACCGAGACCCATGTTTGAGCAAAAAAAAAAAAAAAAAATGCTCACTGCTTCCTCCCCCCTCCCTTTTCCTCGGTTTCTCTGCTGCTTCAAACGGCCATCTGGGACCTGCCACATTGGGCTACTTTGAAACCATCAGGAGAATGTTCAGATGTTCAGATGTCTGATAAACAAGAATATGCAGCCATCACGCCTTGCGCGAGAACACTCTTATATCAGAACAAATCTTTATCAACCCATTATGCCATTACGTCCGCATGGCACGATATTGCACAGCTGTCCTACCTTACTCCTCAAGGTAGGGCAGAAACAGTTAATACTTTAAAAATGCTGGGAAAAAAACCCCTCACAAAAATCACGTGGAGTTTGTAGATTTCTTTTCTAATGCATTGTGCTGTTCTGGAAATCAATCACCTCTAATCAAAATCTGAGGCAGAGGAAGTCTCATGATGTAACTTCTAAAGCATTATCTCGGCCAGAAAACAGCATATCAAAAATCCCAGGGCTACAGTGCAGTGTCTTTTCAATACTGAATCTTTTTTTTTTTCCCTTCTCACACGAAAACCTTGAAATTTTCTGTCATTGGTGCGCTTTTGAAATAGATAGAAAACTCGTCCCAGATAGGGTTGACGGCGAATATTTATTATATTGTATTTGGAAAATGAACAGTGGTGATTTACCAACTGCTGTCACTGTCTTTGTCGCTCTATTTTACATAGATGGACTGGCGTCGGTTGCCATGCATTAAATCGGATGAAAGCAGTCTCACCGTCGCATGTTGCTCTTTTAGCTTCATTTTACACCCCTGATGAGGTGTGTTTGCTGAGTGCAATAGCCCACCATATGGCAACGTATATTTATGTTGATTTGAGCAATGCTTAAAGATGGCGCAGCTGAGAGCAATGGTCGTGAGGGTAGCGAAGATAGAAGCCTGAACTTGACAAAATGTCTAAAACTTGGTGTCCAAGCTAATTGGCTTGTGCACGTTGGCTACGTGCATTTGTTTGTTGCGTTGTAGACATTACTTTTTATTCCTTTCCTGCAAACATAACGCAATGCGTATTTAACAGTAGCTTTCGTAAGTAAAATTTGCTGTATGCTGCTGACCTAGATTAGTATATTTTGGTAGGGAATAAAACAGACCAGAGGGTTTAAAAAAAAATACTTCAACCCTGGTCGGTACTGTACTCTCCATACCAATTTAAAAGCAGGCGGCGTAACCCGTAAAATGTCAACTGCTAAATGGTCCAGCTGCCACTCAGATAATGAAATGTAATGTTTGCTGAGCAGTTGCCCGTCCACGTCTTAAAAACACGCAGGAGAAGAGGTTGCTTCTAAAGGCGACGTGGCGCGTGGAAGATTCACCGCTCCACACCTAGGCTTTCTGTGACTGACGGAAATTACTGTGTCGCTTTGGCTGATTACATCAGATTTAGGAAAAGAGCCGTTTCCAGACAAGGGGTGGTACACGCGTGGTTGCTCTGGGTTACAACATCACAGTGATGTTCTCATAAATAGAGCTCGCGCTAAGAAGAGGTGATGTAGCGCTGGCTGGCAGGTAAAACCTGGTACTTCATCGGATTCCGTGCATTACACAATTACAGCGACCGACTAAACATCACGTCATCCGACTATTTCCGAATGCCAGCAGTCCGTTTGCTGGAGAATGTAACAGGTATTTGGGTGACGGGAACATCATCCCTTTACATCCTTGCACTGGAGTGGACTGCTAGAATCACACTTGGCCATTTGGGCGCCGGAAAGCGAAATATGGCGAAGAGGAGGTGTGCTGGGAGTATCTAAAACAGGAACAAAACGTAGTTCTTGCTGGAAGATTAAACAGGTTAATTGCGTCTGGACTTCCTGAAAGATCACCTTTAAAAACACTTCCTAAAACGTTAATAAATCATGATACAAAGGCGAAAACTGTTTCACTTTTAAGGTCTTTGGTTTCAGTCATTTAAGGTACAAACATAATTCCAGTTGAAAGCATACGATTATATCAATAGTTGCAATATATTTACTTAACAGAGTAGGATAGACACAACGGGTTTTAATTTTTTTAAGCATGGATAAATCCTATAAAAAGTTTATTTTTGTAACGTGTCACATCGATCTACTTATTTACAACTGTCGTTTTCTCTGGATGACGCATTGCTGGAAGTGAAAATCCACCGGTTTTTCAGTTTATTGATTACGAGCAGCAGTGCCTTTAGGCGGGTTTTACTGAGCGGTGGGTGTGGGCGAAAGCGCTTAAAGCAACAGCCTCACAACGTGAACCACTCCTGCCATCTAGTGTAGTAAATTATATCCGTCCAGTTTGTGATACAAGTCTGCTCACGTTCAGATCTACTCCAGCACAAACAATATAGTCATTATATTTACAGTATGTAAAATTGTCATGTTTTCACTTAACTCCACAACATGGTATTCGTTTCTCGTATACTTGTGTATTATACTTGGCTGATTTTTCTCCAACCTCATACTCCCTGTCTTGTACAGTGTGCTGAAAAAATTACTTAAATCTTTCCGTCTCCCTGTTCAGAACACCTGGGCGAGCCAAAGCTGAGCCGTAGCTTCTCCTCATTCAACAGGGGGTCTTTTCCGCTGCATGGTGTGTTCCCAATATTGTTACCTGCCCAGAAACTGTCTAGTCTGAGTGCAGAAGGAAAGATGGGCTGGGCGCTTTGGTCAGGCAGGATGTAACACCCCCTCCTTTTGCAGTACAGCAAGATCAGGTGTGTGTGTGTTTGAGGGCATTGATCACAGAACCTATTAGACTTATTAATGATTACCTTGTCTACGAATGCAAACGTCAACTACAGTAATATATTTAGTATATGGTCTGCTCATGGGAAACCTAGGCTTAGAGATGCGACAATTCTGGTTCTTGCACAAGGAACTGAGGAAAGGACGTAGCTCCAAAAGTGGGAGAGAGTGACTTCTGAACTCATGGAGATGCTGAAGGAGGTATCATGGGCTACCCTGTCACCACCGCCATCCAAGATCTGCTACCAGCCTTCATGTCATGTACACTTTGCTCATTCACATTCTAAGGGTGGGCCGCAGGTGCAAATACACTGCGCTCGCCTTAACAGAAATTCCTGAATAATTTTCTAGTGAAATTTGCAGTTGGGATCAGGTGGCTCTTTTGGACAACTGAACAGCACTACACACAGGGAGACCCGTTGGTTTGAATTAGAAATGTTAGTTTTACTGAAGCAGTAGGATGAATGTGAGGACTAAAGACTACCTCAGCTGTACAAAAGTCCACTTTAAACAAAATTACATGGTCTACTAGTTTCCAAAAGGAATTTCCAGTATTATAATACCATATAATCCTTGCAGGTTCCATGTCAAAGAGAGACAAACTCTGGACTACTGAAACCCCCGCCAGCACTACCCCCTTTGTAAAACATCTTGATCCACTAATACACCTTCCCTTTTCCAAAGTCAAACAAATCCCCTCATTTAACACGGTTAGAGCTCTATGATTCTGTTAATGTCTGGGGAACTTTACACCGCTACGACTTCTGCCTTCACTGAGTCACTGTCTCAGATGGCAGCCGATTTACCACGCACGTCAGCCCGGAATGACAAACGTCTGGCCGTTAATCAGAGCACCTGACGGCAGGCCTGCGGACAGCGGCTCATTTTCCAGGTGATCTAACTCTGCGCTGCTAAAATGCACTAATGCACCTGGGCCATTAACGTCTGAGTACAGCCCCAGCATCTCCGTCATCGCGCGGCTACGCGCTTCTTTGCAGCGTTCACAGTGCGGTAATATAAGGGGCCCCAGTATGTGCCCAGAATGATTAAACAGAACAAGCCGCTATTAGCGCCTGAGCGACTGCAGGCGCGTTCCACCTTGTCGTCATCGACTGCTGGAGCGTTGTCACCTGCTGAGGCTGGTATAATCCTCACTCTTCACCCGAGGGAGCACACTAGCACTGACATGTTCCCTAGCCTTGCCAGCGCTGTGACTTGGTAGCAGTAGCAGCAGGGATATATAAAAATTAACCAAGGCATTTACCAGACTGGCTATGGGAGAAAATAAAACACTCTCACCTAATGCAGCTCACTTTTCTTTAGTGTGCCCAAAGTAATTTTAAGTGTAAAATACAGTATAATAGCACAGGCAGAGGGCTGTTTACTGAACAGTACAAATGCATGTACAAAGCAGGTTTTATTGAGTGTGCCATTAGAGACCAGCAAGCATTGACCTTGTGCTGTTACACACCATTTACAGCAAAATAATGTTGCCTGTTAATCAGACAGTAAATTGTGACAGGTAGGAAAGAAATTCCCGACCGCAAATAGCTGTTCCTGGAAACGCCATCCAGGCGTGTGCTGTCCAATGGAAAAGCAGGCTCTATAGGTTAGCTGTGTGTTCTACTCATCATACACGGTCACCTTGGCACTGTCCTGCCTCAAAACACACACGCGTACACACACATTCAATCCGGTTCACTTACAGTCCATCAACAGAGGTCTGCTTGTATGGAGGTACACAGACCAGCACTGCCGCTTATTTTTCTGTTTGCATTAATGCATTTGACTTGCACTTAATGAGCACTGGTGCTCCAGGTCTTTTAACTCAGCGGCCAGCGTTTCCATGCGTAACAAATACATTAATAACCATTATGTTCCAGGGTCTCTCATCAGTCCCAGTACATTAACATGCCAGCATACATCCCTCACTGCAGTAAGGTCACCTTCACTGTTGCACAAATTATGGATCGATGTATTAAATCACCTCAGAGATAAAAGACAAAGAATGCTTTGAACAATTAAAAGTGTAAGCCTTTAGTTAATGTAATTTATAACTGTCCTCTTTTTATTTGGTTAAAAAAGAAAGGTTTATGCATTAGCAATGTATTCCCTGTAAGAGCTATACTTGGCATGGCATGTGTGGGAGTGGGGGTGCATTAAAAAAAAAAAAAAAAAAAAAGCAGTTGCCCTACAACATCTGTCAACATCTGTCTACTAGTGAGACATGACTGCCTTCCACTCTGGCTGCGTTTCCTTGTGCACACATCACCAGTCATCTGTCATAATCTCCGGCTTCCAGCTGGGCTGCAGTGTCGGTCTGTGAACCAGCGACTGACCGCAGCCGGGGGGGGGGGCTGTTAAAGGTGGCCCTGTCCAACCAGCATCCATTACATGTTGTGATGTGAGCAGACACGTCCAGCCGGGCTGGTGGCAGTCAGCATAACCTTGGCAATCAGTCACCAACAGCTTACCTACCTGTTAAAACGTATCTGCCTTTCAGACGGTGGGGCAGCACGTGGTCAGGGAGGGCACGCAGGCTCGAGCGTAGCAGGCTCGTCATCATTAATGACCTCGTTTGTTATCGCCAGCTATTCAACTTCCACATCTCTTAGCCAGCTCCCATGTGTCCATCAATGCTTCCCCCCCCTGCCCACACACACACACACACTCACGGTCCCCTTAGCTCTTCCCCTCCCCAGTACTAACCCAGCCCTGACCTTGGGGGTTCCCCTCCCCTTATTGTCCCACGTTCCAATATGCCCATGTTCCATTGCTATGAAACACTTTAACAGGCTGCCCGACGTCCTTCTCTCCTGCTGCACATCCAGGTGTCACACTACCACAGGTAGCAGCTGTGACAAGTGACATTACAGCCCACAACAGGCCACTCTCTTTGAATTCAGGGAATTCTAGGATATAACCTCATAACATTCCTGAAATGCAGGGTTACAGCAACTAGACAATTATTTTAAATATAGAGCTAGTTTGGAAATAAATTTGAAGTCACTGCGCTGATCCTGTGACATATAAACATAAGACATTTTGAAAATGGCCAAAATATTTAAGGTAAAGAACATTAACAAATCTGTATAATATGGAGTCTTGTAAGTACACCTTCAGAGTTAGAGATAAAATTTGATTAGTCCCAGATTTTCTCATGTCGCAGAAAAAAAATATATATATATATTTGTCGCATTCTGCAGCAATAGAAAGTTATCCCGCAAGCTGCCAGCAGAGGGAAGACTTTCCCTGCTAAACCTAGACAAGTTTTTAGACTCTAGGGCTTGTAACGAGGATCTAAAGCAGTGTGCTACTTTTCATATCGGACTGGAGACTGAAACATTACTTACTGACAGGGACTAATTTCACAGCCTTTTATAGACAGAAGCTACTTAATGAATGTACACACACACACACACACACACACACACACACACACACACACACACACACACACACACACACACACACACACACATTTTGTATCAATTATAAAATGATCTTCCCAAAATGTTATGAATGTTGAAAGAGCACAATATATAAACTGAGACAAAAGCTACAAGCCAGAAAGTTGATAAAATTATTTTTAACTGAATATGCCCCAAACTAAGCATTGAAATACTATAAACATCCATAGGCTTTAAGATACATTAGTTCAAAATAGTTGAATATTATAGTCAATGTGATTCGCTTAAAATTCTTATATCAAAATGAATCAAGGTTTGCACCTACAGAAATTACTTCAGAAACATATTTATGTAGTAGCAGGTTTTTTTGTACCATGTTTTTGTGTTGAGACAACAGTGTTTTTGCTAGCATACACAGTACAAACAGCTTGTGTCGAGGAGAAAAACATTTAAACAAGTAGGTGTTCCAACTTCTCAAGTGTCACTGAACCCAGCCAAAATTATTCACTTTTTTATATTGCCAACCAAGCTTTTCTTTCAAGTATTCTCTTCACAGACAGAAGTAAAATATACAAAAGTCAAACTCCAAAAAACAGCTGGAACTTGCTTAATTAGCTTCAAGCACCATTTAGTTTAACAACATGAAAGCAAAAATTGATAGATTTACACCAGCTACAAATATAGCACACATAACTAGAAACTTGTTTCCAACGCTATTTAAATACAAATTTATTTGATATTCTAGTTAATGAAAAAAAATGGCTTTAGAGTGACAGTGTTCTAAATAGGGCTTCAGTTTCAGAATGTGCTACGAATAAACCTGCTCTCAAAGAAAGACATTTCCATTTAGTCTCCACACCTATGTACATTTTAAGATAACACAAAACATGTATAAGTGAGGAGAACATTTGGACATTTTATTATACTTTTACTCAGTCTGGAATGTTTATGCGAGATACTGCTACGACAGCTGTGCATGTGCGAGTGAAATTAGACGTCTAAAACTCAAGCATCCTCTCCTGCTTCACTTGGGCTGTCTGTGGCAGGCCTCATGGTAGCTGGTGGCATTCAGGACACCGAACATGTCCCTGCGTACAAATGACAGGAAGTTGTCAAAGGGGCACAGCGGCTGTCCGGAGTGGCGCTCGTGCGCACGGCAGAATGTCGTCCGGAAGGTGACATCTTCGCCGTCGTAGAGAACGCGCATGAACAACCGCTGCCTGTTCCCACCCCTGTCTCCATTCCCACGCACTGGCACGGATGGGCCCCTCCAGAGCTCGAAGACCAAACGAGCAGCAAAGCGCGGGAAGCGGGCGTCGGCCAAGCCCAGCGCGCTTAGCAGCGGTGCCATCGTGACGTCGTGCGCAGAGAACAGCGCCAGTGCCTCGCCACCCCCACGGCCCTCAGCTGCGCGCAGCATGCGGCCTGCCGTGCGATTGAGGAATGGGTGCCCTGCCAGCACGGCATAGCGGTGGTACAGGCCCCGGCGGCGCCGGTCCCGCTCATCCTCCAGCTGCTGCCTTTTGATGACAGCCAGCTGGCTTAGGGTCAGGCAGCCACGCGCTGTGCATGGGAACGTCAGCCCGTGGCACAGGTGGCACACGAGCGAGTCCACTGGGTTGGCAGCACGCAGCTGCCGCGGGGGCACGCCCACCATCTGTGCCATGTCCACGTACGTGCGTTCCAGTGTCACGTCCGATGCGCGCAGCTGGTACTGCCGCCGTTGCTCGTCCTCCAGGTACTGGTTCCGCGTGGGGCAGTCACAGTTGCCCCCGCAGAACAGTGTGCTCACCTGGTGCCGCACCGTCACTTTGCCCCAGTCAAAATCCGGTAGCAGACCATACAGGAAAGCCAGGCCACTCTGCAGCGTGCGGCTCTTGCCCGTCGACTCCACGTAGAGGTGGCGGCCAGACCAATCGGGCGGAAGCAGCTTGTGACGCTTAATGTACGTGTCGTGAAGGAGCTGTCCATTCCGCAGGTGTTGAACAATGCCTGCAGGGGGCAGCAGAGAAATGCACTGAGCCTCAGCTGGAACGCTCTGTTAAGTCCCAACATTCTGGTATCCATCAGACCAAAAAGTTAAATTACTATTTAAAATTCTCAAAGAATTAGAAATTTGAGTATGGCTGTATACAGCTATTCCATCTCATGTGTAATTCACACCATTCAGAGTTACTGACACTATAGCTACAAAGATGATTATCGAGACACTAATGGAATGAGCTGCATATGAACAGCTCCGTTGAGGGAATGATGGCACATTGCTGCATTTAAATATCATTAAAACCCTTTCAGACAATCTTAACTTGATCTCACTGCAGCATCACTACCTAGAAGTGTGCAGCTTAGCTTTGGGCATGAGTACATGAAAGGCATTTTTATGCCAACATGTAACTGTACTCACGAAATGTAAGATCCAACAGTGACAGGCTTACAAGCCAAACACTTTTACAGCGTGATATTGTTGGCAGGTTGAACAGTGGGTTGACATGGTCTCTCTAGTCTCCCAAGAGGTCAAATGCTCCAATTCTGACAGGCTAACCTGGTTCCCTCTTGCTCTGAACATGTTCTACACAAACGTAATGAATGGGACACTGCATCACAACAGGCTCACAAACAGCAGAAAGGTCACTTCCTGAAGAACTGCAGCCACTTCCAGGTTGGCTGTATAACAAACACAGTCATAGAACTCAATCCTCCTTATAGACGGTCTAATGGGCACTGAGTTAGCATGTGTAGATACTAACTACTCCCATGTGTTCATGTTACGGGAGTAACCGGGGCTCAAACTCACAACCCCCACAGTTTAAAGACCCAAGTCCCTCGCTTGGGGGACTAATCGCACTGTTGTTCTGACTACCGAGGATACTCACCATAGCATTTTCACAGCCACTACACCCTCCCCTTCTAAATAAAATTAACATTGATTATATAGGATTCAAAGTCAATCACACCTAATGCTTAAGCAGCAATTAACATCTTCATTTCTGAATGCTGTATGCAGCTAGTGAAATATTGATCTTGGGTTGTCAATCTCTTTGTTCTGTAAGTTCCTCCCACTTATATACCCACATCCTCTGGGAAGACTTACCTCATTAAACTAAGCTCATCCCACTACCACGACCCCAAATATCCTCCCACACCCCCGACTTACCTGTCTGAGTGAGCTCCCCCATGTCACATGAGCTGTGGCTGGGCAGGCGGGGCAGGCCGCTCAACGCAGGATCCCAGCGGCCCCTCCCACCCCAAGACATATGATTGATGAAGGCCGCCAAATGTGGATGGGTGGGGCTCCTGTACGATGAAGACAGGGGCCATTTTGTCAGAGGGACAAGCCTTTGTGTTGGAAGCAAGAGCCAAGGTGGACAGAAAAGAAAAGGCTGAAGGAGTTCAGCATGTCTCCTTTACCTACAGAATGGAAAAAAACTGGCAAAACCATTCAAGAGGGCATTCATCACTGTACTGGAAACAGTTTTGCTCTCTGAGTATACCTGCTCAGTGACCAAAAGTACAAAGTAAGATCCGCACAGCCAAGTGTCAAAGTCGTGCATGAACTGCAAGCTAAATGTGTTTTCAGATTAACACACTTGTATTTCTGCACTGTCTATTCTACAGAAGGATTGACTGCTCAGTCATATACAAGCTTGAAACAAAAAACAAACACCTTTATCACTGTAGTTGAAACAAGGTGCAGTAAACATCAGTGACCACCAGGGGGAACAACAAGCAAAAATGTCAATGCAATAAAACGGCAGTGCACTGATTTACAGATCAAATTCAGTTAATTGTGATATTCATGTAGTGGTCCTCATAAAATTCTCTTGACAGCCAATTCACAATGAAAGTTAAAATATTTAAAAAAGCTACATTTGCATTACTAAAACAGCAGCAGCTCTCTTGACAGGACAGGGGAAAAAAATTCAATACAGGATTGAAAATGAATATGCAAGTAGAAGCACGCTCAATTATTTTTAAATGTCATATTTATTTCCTCATAACCTGACATAATTCAATAACTTAACTGAATGTGCTTGATTAAGTATTGTCATAATTGATTAAGCGGCTCATCTGAAAATTGATTAGTGGCTAAATAAAACTGAGAACTCTTTCACACAGAGAAAACTGAAATGCACTAATAAGCCTATGGTGTGAGCTACATTATGTCCTTTTGATTTTTAACGTCTCTGACATTTTCACTTGGTTAAGCAAGCACCACTAACTGAAATATGGTCTGCATTGGACCGTGTACCGTCCGACTGCATCACGGCCTTTAATGACACGTTACAGAAAGTCGTCTCACTGAGTTCACACACCTAACAGCCAAAGGCTGCTGCCACAAGCATTTCCCAGAACAGAGAGCTCATGCTATACACTCCTGGCGTACTGATCCGACCCAGAGTCTAGCATTACACTCTTATTGAATTTGCTTCTGCCACTCTGCACTGAAATCGCTCGGGATGTTTTCAAAGGCGCAGTTTAACGCGAAGGGTCCATCCTCGCACTCTCCTAACTAGTGACATTTCAACAACTATGTTTTGCAGAGGTGATGTTTGAAAAAGGGGCAGAACAGTTGGCCTGGAGTCCCTGTACTCCTGCTGGAACAGAGACCAACAAGCACGTATCCAGGCCACAGACTGCTGGGACACCCCTCCCCTCTCCTCCACTCTTTGTCTGCCCCTGCAACCCCCCCAAACAGCACAACCTGGATGCCTGGGTCAGTCTGGCAGCTATTTATATACCGCCCTCCCTTTGTATTGTCACAGGAACCTAAAAACAATTTCTGACTCGACACCACAGAATATTTCATTCTCTCTCTCTCTCCCTCACACAGAGACACACACACACACACACACACACACACACACACACACACCCTCTCACTGTGCTTCCCTGGATACCTGTCAGACTGCTGCCGCTAAGTGCGTAAGCCACAGAAGCCCCTGATGTTCGTATTCTACAGCCAAGCTGAATAATTAAAAGTACGACACACAATACGTGCGCACTAATTACTGCCTCGTCAGTCACACGGCCGCTGCATTAACTGCCGCTCCTTTCAGTAACAGCAGCCTGCCACTGGCCACTCAGATCTGTGACTAATGTCCTCAGACCACTGGCCCCGCCTCTGCCTGTCTGTCGAGAAAAAAATTCCTGAGATAGATGCATTAGCGAGGAAAATGAATAGAGCGCAAGGCACGTAAGTGAGTGGTGTAACAAGCCTGAGCTCAGGAGACCACCTGGAGTGAGGAGTTAAAGTGCTTTTAACAATGTACCTGTAATACATCTCTATAAAGCGATGTGTAACGTCTGAAGAAATTACTGGTAGCTGTCGTTAAGGGCCCCAGAGCTGCTTCGCCTTCCATCACACACTTATTACAACCAAAATGCAAGATGATATGATTTGACATCAAAATAATGACCTTAAATCTCTAATTAGGTGATATCTTTTTAAAGGTAGAAAGGCTTACTATTTGGAAATGGTTACCAGTTGAATGAACTTCTGTTGTGTCTTGAGGCTAGGTGATATGGTTATGTCATAATACCACTGTAGTAATAAATATGCACTATGACTTATTAGAGCGGGGAAAAATTGATGTACTGATAGCCCTAATCTGACATCTTTAATAATTACACGGCATAAAGTGTTAACATACAGAACATCAGCAACATAAACATAGACTAATAAATCTGTGTCAATATTTGTTGTCTGGAACGTCGTGCTTATTCAACCTGAGAACGCATGCCTCTAGAGCTTTTTTTTCTAGGTCAGCTGTGTAGAAATAAGTTTAATAAGTTACTCTGGTTCACAGAAGTTGTTTTTCTACATAGTGTTTCCTGTCATCGTCATAAGGTTACGCTAATGAGACAGACAGAGAGACAGAGAGAGAGAGAGACAGAGAGAGAGAGAGAGAGACCGTGTCCCTTATAAAATGGTGTGAATAATGCCCCTAGTTGCACAAAACACTGAGTTACAATGATATCATGTTACCACTTGGAAAGCTGACTCAGGGTCAGTGCTAGTAAAACACTTAAACACAAACAATATTTGGGAGTAATACTGAGCTGTTTAACATTTATGCCAGAGGTGGATACTATTTAAATTTTATGTTAGGGCATAAAGTTTCATCCCAGGTGAAACATAAAAACAGCCTAAGGTACCACAACACCACACCAAACAAGGATCACAACATTCCTGTCACACGTCACCGTGCCGAAGCAGCACTGCTGTTTATATACAACAGCATTCTCAAATGTTGCCTCACCTTGTTTTTAATAGGCACACACACTCTGACTCGTGCAAGTCGCTTTGGACAAAGGTGTCTGCCAACTGAATAAATGTAAACAGCAAAAACGTTGTGCCTGATATCTAAAGATGAAGTTGCAGGTTTTAGATTAAGCCATTTATGAAGACTAGAAGGAAATACGTGTTTAATGTGACACTCAAGGTTTGTCCACTAAACGTTTCAGAGACATGGTGGAGCCACAGTTCATTGACAACACAGTCGTTTCACTTATTTCTATGAAGTAGAAAATGTGAAGCATTTTGTTTTGTCTTTTTTTTTTTTTTTTTCTTTTAGGCAGAAAGCTAATGCAAATTATAGGATGTAAAATGTGAGAGAACTTTGTTTTTCCATCATATGTGTTTTTGGTACGTAATCCAGGTTAGGCTTTCTTGTGTCAAACATTTTAGAATATCCCAGGATAGCCAAAAATATATATATATATGATGAGTTTCAGCACCATAAGAAGAACGTTACATTTCGGGTTCAAGGCATTTGCAGTATCTAAAAGCTAATTGTACAGTTGTGATTCACTGGTCCCTCAGTGACTGGTCCTCACGCTGATGTCCATCATGGTAACAATGTGATCAGCAGCCATGAGAGAAGTGGATCAGCAGCAGAATACCGCCACCCTAACCAGTCCGGCTCACGCAGGACAGCTGCTGGTCTTAAACAAAAGCTGGGATTTTCAGCTTCGTCACTCTACTTCACCATCTTACGCCCTTCGAGAGACTTGGCTTCCATCTGTTTCTGTTCTGTTTGTTTAGACAGAAGCTGGACTGGTGTGGAAGAAAGCCATTCCACTCGCAGCCGACCCAGACAGCTGTGCAACCAACTGTGTCAACAGGAGAGAGATGAGGGTCTCCCAGAGAGACGTGTCAAAAATAGGTGAGATGCGTGTTTGACACAAAGGAAATCTTTACAGCTTTACCACAGTAACATACAGAAGGCCTTAGATCCATTAAGTCCTGTGATTTTTGAGTCCTGACGGTCAAACAAACCATCCTGACAAGAGGTTAGTGCTCATCGGGGATTGATCTTGCGGACTGAAAGCTATCATATTAGCGGCATTGTGGAAATAGGAAGGGTGGCAGACAGAGGGAGGAAAGGGGGGGGCACGCCTCATACCAGCGTGGGGAAAAACCAAATTCTTTCCAGTTGGAAAGAGAATTACAAACCACAGAGAAAGGCTTCGGGTCAGTGCAGCAGTAATGGCGGACATAGACCACATCTCCTACGCTCTGCTGGTACGTAGCGTGAGTTCCATGCATTCTGCTTAAGCCGTTTCTAATTTCCTATAATTACAGGATACAAAAACAAAAACGGGAAGATAATGCTGCGCTATATAAATAGCTTTCGGTGCACCCTCTCACGTTGTCTTTTACACACATGCAAGGGTGCTCTTTTGTATGCTAAAACTGACATACACCACACAGAATTTCTTGTCTTTGAGGCAAGCAGGCGTTTCAGTCAGTGACTTCCCACAAGAAAAGGCCCTGTCTTTCTCCATATGTTCTTTTTTGTCCCCAGTGGTCCTGGGCAAGGTGGCGCTCAGATTCCATTTAAGCACTCAGTAACACACAAGCGTTAGGTAGAATGAGTGTCAAGCACTGGGGAGGGGGGGAGAGGCAGAAAAGAAAAGCAGAAAAGACAGTGGGAGGGAGATGCAGAGAGACGTGCTGGTAGAAACAGGCAGAAAGAGGGGGGGAGAACTAAAAGAAAAACATGACAGAAAGGACAGAGGAGGGAGGAAAGACAGAAAGTTTTATGTCACTGGTAAGAACAAAGAGTGCTCTTCTCCTCCCCTCTTGTCAGAGCTGCACTAATCCTCTGGTGCTGGGGGCAGGGACATAACACACGAACAAACATCTCATTGAGAACGAGGCTGTGGCTCACAGGCAGCAGTCCAGAGCCCAGCCAAATGTAGGGGACCTGGTACCATTTTACTGGCTCACCAACATCTCAGCGTGAAGCTCTGCTACTAAAAACATAAACCCACCCACTCACTCACTCAGTAAAGTCTGTGCCCCCCCTCCACAGGGACCTGCATCTGTGCCCCCCCTCCACAGGGACATGACGTCGTCTCTCTTCAAGATCTGTGGCTGGTGACTCTATCCTTCATTACCACCCCCTCCATGCTGTCAGCCCTCGTTTCTGCCCAATGCAGGGAATTTATGAAGTGGGTTTTATTTTTGAGCCCTGGCTTTCCGTCTGAAACCTCACAGACCAAACTCAGGAGAGATCAGAGGACAGATAGTATACATGAGAGTGGCTGTTCTTTTTCCAGAGCACCCCCTCCACCCACTTCACACTCTTGCCTTCACTTATGTGTGCCCCCCCCCCCCAAGCAGACTATCTGCCACTCTTACTGTGACAGCTACCTGGCATCTCTCTGCACCAGCACCCTCACCTGTGCCACGCAGGCCTGGCACCAGAAACATGCGGGCATACAGGCAAAATGTGTGCACAAACACTAACTCATATTTCTGACCTCAGTAAATCAACAATGTGGGTAACTTTTGACATAATGAACATTTTAGACTTGTTTTGGATATCTATACGAAACAACGCTTCAAAAAATTTCTAACAATACACCATCACCAATATTTCATTACAATAACCAGCTGCAGTTGTAACTCATGACAAATTTGTAGGGCAACCTTACGGTGGCCAACAAGGGCAAAACAATGTGGATACTCGTTAAAAAAAAAAAAAAAAACACACCTAAAATAAATAGCTTCAGGCCAGAGCTTTCAGAGTGTCATAAACAAGAGGACAGTGAACAGGATAAAAGGCACAAATGCACAGACGTGACACGCTGGTCTCAGTAACAAGTGAGAGAAAAAGGGGTGGGGAAGAACAAGTCATTTAAACACCATCTGTAGAGTCAGAACAGAAACACAATGCTGTGTGGTAGCAAGGGGCTCTGGTAACACAGAACCCTGAGAGCTGGCATACAGATTATACTGTGTCTGTGCCAATTTCCTGATCCCCACATAATCTTGACAGGTATCACACAACCTGTACAGGTGGCATGTAGCCTGCAGGGGTAACATGAATCTGTACGTACCCTCATCCTCACACCCACATTACCTTGACAGGCCTGCACACGTAACATGGTTCTGTTCCTTTCTGTCTGCATCTACATACTGACCACTGTGTGACCCCCCCCCCCCACAGGTAAGACTAAACCTGCACTGGTAACACTGATCCTTTTCCTCTCTGCCTTTTACACCTGAAGAGGAGGAGACTGTCTGGAAGAAGCCCTTTGCTGAGTTGACGCCCAACTAATATAGCACCAAGACGCTGAATATTTGTGGGACGTGACGCCTGCTGTATGTGAAATAATATCCACACTGAAGCGGGGGGGGGGGGGGCACAGATGAGAAAGTGGCTGTACAGAAGGACAACTAATTTAGCGAGGTCCGGTGATGATTACCCAAGCAAAGCTCACACACTGAGCCAGAGACACAAAGGCACAGGTCAAATTCACACAAATCCATCTGTTAGCATAACCGCAGTGGATCAGGCTGCTCCGCCAAGGCCAGACAGGAGTCATTCCCACTCTGTTGGCTACAACAAACCCAGCGTCCAGGCAATTATTACAACAAAAAAAATGGCTTTACCCTTAAAGGCAAACTGTCAGACGCTGCTGAATCATAATTAGTACCCCAGACTGAAAGACGGTTTGGGCATCAACATGATGTCAAGCCGCCCCAGTGTTTATCGTACACAGCTATAGATTCTTGGATAATAACTGGTGGCTTACTTTAAATAACAGTGTTCCCTTTGATCACTTCATTCTCAACCATCAGCAGCACAATGAGAACCCATGGCTACAAGTCAATGCAGGGTCATTACACAATGTGTCTTATTAGTGCTAAATCTCGAGGGATGGAGCAAATAACATTTACACAGGGACTAAGCACATAGCATTCCACCATGTTATAATCATGATTACCTATAATTCATCTGTACCGGTCCTGCTAGGACCAAACTATTTATGATGTCCTGCGAATTGTCCGCTTGAGTTAACCATCACATTCCCGTATCCAGGAGAACACGGGGTTGTCACTGACCTGTGTGGAGACAGCGTACACTCAACTGCAGGCCTCTTGGTTTTGGGAATGGCGTAGAGCGGGTACCGATCGCCATGGCGAACCATCACTTGGACTGACAGCAGCTTGTAGTCAGCTGGGCTGTGGCCTGCACAATGTGACAACTTTATTAATATTTTTTACAGTATTAAATGAGCACACAGGTCAAATTTATATACACACAGTTTAAAAAAGGCATAATCCTATTTTGCTTAAATAGTTTTTGTAATTTAAGTGCAAAAACTTGTTAGAACTATACAATCAAAAACTATCTATTCCACAACTATCCCACATCTTCTTGTGCTTACATTTAACCCCGATTTATTCTCACCTCTCTGAAATTCTCCAGCCTCTCTCATTAGCTCTCCAATGTAAAATTTACTTTTATTTATAAATGACCTTCAAGCTGCAGCCATTGATTTCTTTATTACCTTTAGTCCCTGAAAGAGTTTTGCAAACATACACCTGAAATCACTGTGTGATTATTCCACTGTCTGGAAAAAAACTACAGTAGTCAGTAGGCCCAGTTTTATTTTAGACTGCTAGTTTCAGCCTGCTGCGTGGAAAAACACACTTGCCCTAGTGTCGTTGCTTTCCATCCTGGTTACCTTGAGTTTGCCGTGTGAAATAACCTTCAGCGCGTCCAAGACACGTCCCCTCTCTAAACCAGACACCTCAATCATAATTTGACTATTATTTTTTGCCAATTCCCCTTTCTTGATTTTCTCACTTCCAGTCGTTTGTGATATGGAAGTACAAGAGCGGCCCCCTTTCCTCTTCATATTTCGACATTTAGTTATAATCATTTCCATCTCTGGGAGTAGCCAAAGCACAGAACACTGTACTGCCATGGAGACAAGCTGCCTGAGCAGCCTGATGTTATGAAGGACAATGAGGGCATGCTGGACCCAGAAGGCCTTTCTTCCAGTGGTATGTTCTTCCTGATTGCTCTTTAATTTTTCCCAATTTGCATATGATTATTTCGTTGCCACACCACTCTCTGTGGATTCTATCCAAAGTTAAGCCCTTTTTATTCTTTTCTCACTTTGAAAAAGTGATCCATGTCTACATTTCTTCTCGTCTTCATTACTGCAATTTTTTGCATGCAGGTATCAAGAAGCACTTCTTGCACCAAAGCTCAGGAGCCGCCTACCCCTGCACATCAGGGCTGCCTCTACATTAGAAATCTTCAAATACAGACTTAAAACCCATTTTTCCCCTCACTGGCTTTCTCTTCTAGCTGAGTCATCCAACGTCATTTTAGTTTACATTTTATTCGACCTCCTTTTTACTTTTCATTTTAATCTGCTCTGTGTCTTGCGATTCCGTTGTTCGCGGATCTTTATTGATTTAAGACTGAGCAGCGCTTTGACCAACCCTGGTTATTCTTAAACATGCTTTAAATAAACATGACTCGTTTACTGATCAGTATAAACACTGTCACACCAAAAGCAGCGCTGCATTTCTTCCTGACTATCCTGACTCCATTTGTAGACATTAAAAAAATAAAGCAGTTTGCCAGATGATTCTGAGCATGTTGTCTCCGTTCCACAGCGTTACTAACATCTTACCGAGCAACTGGTCTGGATTTTCATGCACTCATCCTTTCTCTCTTTCAGCGGTCTTCCTGCAATTTATTAATCTAGTTTCGTAGCTAAAAACAACTGCCTCTGTTAAAATGTTTAACATACAAAGCTTATTTTTCTATGCTTGTGCTCGCAACTATAACCGATGCTGAAGAAAATATGTTAGTCACAAAGATGTGGTAATGGTGTTTAGAACAAACTGCTGGTGTACAGGCAGAAAGTGTACTGCAAGACATGAGCGTCTAGACTGTGGGAAACGTACACGTAGAAGATTGGGTCAAAAAGAAGTCATTATTTGTATATCTGGATTCTTAGAATTAAGTGAGTAGAACAATACCAGGCATGAAATAAACAAGCTGTATAAACATCATGGGAACGATGCCAAGAGCCCATCTCTTTGTGTGACAAGGTTGAAACTTACATATGCCTGTTTAAGGAACTAACAGCCCCCACTTTTGCACATTTTTACTTCTCTGAATGCTATATAAGTTGTGTGACAATGTGTTACAATTTGAGAAAGAGACATAGAGGACTGTGATCCAACGTGCTCTCTCCCTCCCTCAAATGAGCATTAAAACTTATCCTACCTGAAGACAACTGTCAGTCTTAGAATCCTTATTGAGTGAACGTCTGTAGAATTTTCCTAACGGTCTCCTCTCAGACAAAATTCAGGCTATACACTTCACTTCAGGGTACAACAGTAGGTTCACTGCTAAAGTCCTAATATGCAGCTTTCAGGTGTGTCTTTAACCGTTACGCCCTCTGCTGTCTACACTGTAATAATGGCTCGAACATCATAAATATACAGTGATTTAGAACAAGGTTCAGTGTTTGGGAAAAGGAACACAATTTTGACCAAATTCTCAGATTAGTTTGTCTCAGTCTGGCCATTTTCAATCGTGTACAAAAACACTGACAGCAGTCAGCAGTAGAAATGGGGGAAATTAATCACTAAAAGGCCACATTAGACATTATCATATGCTATCAATCACCAACCAAATTAACATACATGCTGACATCTCACAGTAGTCCCATCAAACCCAGGTTAAAACTGAGCACGAGAGACAGAGCGAGAGACATGTCAACAAGAATAACTATACAGATCAGTCTGTCTGGACGAGGTTGTGTAAGGCAAATCCTCGTCTTTAAGGCTGAAGCACTATGCTGGCGTTTTAATGGCAGCCTTACCTCTCCTGTGCAGGCAATTACAACGCGAAGCCAAAACACGACTCACATATGGAGTCGGCCCATAAAGGTAATCGCTCCAAACTGAACTCCGCTGTAAAAACATTCCAGTTTAGTACCCAATGGTCATAAAACTAAACCTCAAGCATTTAAAGATATCTCTGGAAAATAATACGAGAAACTCAAGCCTCGTGTAATATCTTCTCTTGGCTGACGTAGAAGTCAAACAATGACATCTGATCTGGAGTGGACTTAAAACTGATGTTTATTACATAGGACGCAGACAGATGAGTAGAGTGTGGATTTAAGGAAAGACCCCACAAACCGTAACTCTACACCCTGTACAGTTGGAACGTGGGGAGGGGGGCTGGCTCTCGTTCTGTAACGCAACTCTGAAAACATGGAAAAGGCAGAATCCCAGCAGCCACAAAAGAGGGCTCAGGCACAAACTTCATTAAACGGTGCTGTATCACTCTGGTATAATGAGCTGTACCGACACTGTGTGTTCAGCTGCCCAGCTCTATGGGATTCTCCTATTTAAGGCTGCAAGTACGTGTTCAAAACACAAAATGGAAAGGGCTCCACAGCATTGGACCAGGCAACATCATCAGAATCAGTTTCACTCTTATGAAGTTTAAGAAAATGAAACTTGTAGCAAGACTCAAAGCCTCAACAGGAGTTCCCCTTCAGAGGTGTTCAGATGTGCCACTTCATCCATACGTCTGGGTCCGTAACCACCACACCAGCAGCAGCTGGGACAGCAGACAAGCCGAATGGAGAAGTAGCCTTAGCCTTAGATCTCAGTACGGGATCTTACCCTCCCAGGCCGGCTCTGTGCGGTTGGGGATGTTGCAGTAAACATAGGCCTCATTAATGGGGTCCAGCTCCGGGGGTTCTGTGTTCAGCACCGGAGGAACCCTTTTCCGGCTTTTGCCTGGCGACTTCTCCTCTCCGACTGGGGTGACGGGAATGAGTTGTACTGGAAAACAGGTAGTAGTAGATGTACTGAAAATGGCCACTACAACTCTGTCAATCGTACAGCTGGGGAAAATGAAAAAGGTATTCAAATTAGTCATGTGAAAAGCGCGTGGGCACGCGGTCGCACTCTCATGTACGCACCACAGAATGAATTGTTATAAGAACAGTAATGGAGTTTCACAGCCAGCGTTCTCCATCAACTGTGAATGGGGACTGGGAAAATAAGGCTATTAGCAACAGTATTCACAGCTAAGCAAATCATATGAAAATCACAACTCGTTTCTATTTCATTCCAAAAAGAGAGAATTACTCTCTCCAGCCCTTACCACAGTGAGCAATGGCCTACTGAGGAAGATAAATGTTATATTCGACCTCGCTCAGGAAGAGAGAAAGCTTTTTTCCAAAAACACAAGGACCAAGAAGATTTATAAAACGCCCTCAGGCTCTCCTGGCAACACAGCTCTTCAGCAGAGGAAAAAATGTCAACACGCTGGCTCCTGCTTGCACAGTACAGCAATTGACTGAATTTCTCAGAGAGACTCGATTTGGAGTCCAAACTTCCTGGACCAGCAAAGGGGGGAGGGGGGATCCACATGTGCAATTCTCCTTCACGCCCACAAATTTGACGAGACACCAGATAGTCCAGCAATGCCTGCCTACACTTTTGTTGAATGCGAACATATAGACATGAACTGTAAGTAGAGCAGACAGCCAAAGCCTTCTTGGCAGTGCTGTATAGCACTTACTCCTCACCTATCCATATCATGTCATCTCATAATAGCTTCAGTAGGCTTCCAACATCTCAGTGTAGGCTTCCAACAGCCCGCATGCTAATGCAATTCAGAATCAACATTTCACGTTTCCTTATGTAAACAAATTTACAAAATCCTAATGCATCAAAGCTTACTTGTACCTTACCCAATTAAACAACGAGCATTAACCCATCTCTGCACGCTATTCCGTAAAAACAAGATTCCTCACACCAGCTGTCACTCCCAAATGCAACGGCAAACCAGTTGATGGAACATTTGACCCAAAACACCACAGCTACACCAAAGCAAAAAAAAAAACAAAAAAATATCGGACCAACGTATGTCCATCGGTAACGTTATTTAGGCAACGCACGCAAGGCAGGCTAGGCTGAAGGCTGCGTGACACGATGGAAACTCACCGAGCAGCAGCAGCAGCAGCGGTGAGGGGGGGGGGTCCATCCTGTCAAAAGCTCCACATGTAATGGTACACTGGGACTATTCAGGACCAGGCCACCTGCAGAGTGGCATGATTGCCAGGCCACAGGCAGTGACCAATCACTGGGCCAGCCCAGTAGCATGCTCTCGAGAAAGGTCTCTTTATTCCCTCCTCTGGCTCAGCCCCCCCGCACGTACACCAACAGTTTGTTCGCTCACACCGGTGCTCTCACGATGCCTCACATTCCCCAAAGTCCCATGTACGCCATTGCTAAGGACAGGGTCTGTTTGGAAGGATTTATGCCCTTCGATTTAAGTTTTTGGCTTTGAAATGGGTACCCGACGTTAATCGCATGTAAAGCTTTCGTCGTGTTTAATGCCAAGATCAAGGCCAAGAGTTAGGAAAAACTAAGATTTCATTCTGTACTGAATTTCATTATAAAGTGCTAAATCAGCACAGTGTATATTCCATTACAAAATACACAGCAGAGGTGTACAGCAAGTGAAATAAGAATGCCTGGAAAATATCACAGAAAGCAAACAGTGTTATCACCCCCCCCCCACACCTTTTCACATCTGGCTAAACACGCCAACAGATCAGCAGATTTCTGCAGCAGTGACGCATGGACGATCCATGTGATCGCAGCCCCCATGGTGGACTCACACAACCGACGTGGCTACAGCAGGGCCACAGGGAGAAATCGGGCCGCGTGTGCGGCCGTCGCTCCGAGCTCCACCCGGGCTCCTGGCAGGAAAACCACAGGTGCACGGCGGCTGACACGCGTGCGTCCAACTGCTCAACTGCCGCGCCTCCAGCTGCGTTTTTAAATGCGATTCACTCCCTCTCCTTACCGGGCTGCTTCAGAGGCAGAACCAGCCTCTGGCAGCGACACAGCTTTTAATCCAAATGATTACGCTCACATTATCAGTCCATCAAATTTTATTTCCACTTACCTACTGGATGTCTAAATGTGCCAGGCAGCTAACTGAACACCCCATTTGGAAAACTAATTTTCAAAACTTCTCTTTTTACAAAAAAGCCCAAGTTTGTCTTTTACATTTCATCAATGTCTACGTTTACATCCAAGTCAAAAGGCCTAAAAGAGCCTTAGACAGCCATGGCTTTCAGCAGCTTTTCTATGCATTTTAAATCCTTTCTGTCACCTAAAACAGGCCAATCCCTCACACACTCTTCCTTACACAGCCCATTCCCCCCCACTCCTGACCTGGAAATCTATACAGCCTGTGCACTGAACACAAAGCAAACCCACACAGGCCTTCACACTCTCTCACATGCTAGCATTTAGCAATTAGCATCAGTCTATTGTTATAAGGCCATGTCTACTCAAAACAGCATGGCTGCTGCAGAAATGAGCCACAGTTGCTTTGTGTCATGGAAATCTGTTACCATGGTTACCGTGGCCTTTCAGGACTGGTTTCATGATTTCGAGAACGGAGACATCGCACAAAAGACTTTCTGCGCTTTCCAAATTCATAGCATCTGTAATGGCTACCAGTTTAAACTTTGAGCTTTCTAAATGTTTGTGTGCCACATCACATTCTAACTACCTAGCCTGTGTGTGGAACCGTGGCAACGCACCATACAGCTATGCTAAGAATACACTAGGCAACAGGACAGCTGAAAACAGTGTTCTGCCCTTGCAAATTAAACCAAATATACATAGACGTCAGCTGTTCTCAGTTCATCCTGCAATGCTAACCAGTGCAAGGTGTAAGATTCCAGGCTAATCCAAAGTAATGTGTCAAGTATGAGTGCTCAGATGTACTGTGGTAAAACATTTGCCATGAGACTTGAATGATATTCCCCTCACTTGCTTCAGAGCCTGGGCTTATATAGGCTAATATTCAAAGCATTTATTTTTAGTGGTAGTTATCTCTGCCAGAAAATCCCTGAGCAAATAAGAACTTTGCTCTTGGCTTCAACCGCCTACACAAATGCAAATCATGATCTGAGTCATGATCTGAACATGCTTCAGTTCAGAGCCCATTGTGGCCTTAACATCAGCACATGAAGGCACCGGGTAGTTACAGTAGTTCAGTCGTTTGGTCATCCCTAGGAACTTTTCAGTTAAATTCATTCAGTGCTGGCCAGGGGGCAACCCCCCCCCCCCACCCCCATCACTGACAGCTGAAACACCCTACCTGTCTCAGATTAACGAGCACAGCGCTTGCAGACTCCTTTAATTACCATGTTTACAGAACGCTGCAGGCTAAGACGGATTCTGCTCCTTTCTCTGGGGTAGACAGAAACGCACACGCACGCACGCACGCACGCACGCACGCACACAAAATCAGTGCCCAGTCGGGACGATGTTGGAACCCAAGGTTTTTATGGCAGATTTTTCATGAAGAAAAAAAAAAAAAAAAACGAAACGTCAGATAACACAGCCACACAACCTTGATTTTTTTGTTTGTCACGAACACTTACCGATTTTTTTTTTTTTACCCGTATTTTTCTCCCTGTCGATTAAAGCACTTAGAGGTTTAACAGTAAACACAACAGGATATATCCATTATTATTACAAAGCGGCCCAAAATGAGACAACACATTCGGTTACAAGCGCTGAGAGTTATACGGCATTAGTGGCACATATGCGTAGCGTTTCCAGGATTCTTCCATGTTTACAGCTCCCACAAGACCACGTCAATGAACACAAGCACTGAACTATGAAATATGACCCCAGATGGGAGCCTGGGGACAAGGGACCATATCGGCAATCTGCTTATTGAATGTGTCGGGGCAGGGATCATCTATAAACCTTGTTATCGCAAAAGTCCTGTAAAAGACAGCTAGAAAGGGGAAGCCATTTCCCTTTTTACAGTCGTGTAGCCCTGTGCGCGCACGCATGTGTGTGGGCGTGCAGGGCGATCTACTGTCTTTCAAAGCTGGTCTCTAAAAAGGAGAGGATAAATCAGAATGAAACAGAGCAAAAATAGAAAAAAAATAGCAAAAATTAGGGTTTTAAATGCACCATGTTGTGTGAAACAGTTACCCAAAAAATAAATAAGTAAAATTAAAATCAATGGCCCGGATTTCTCTCCGGGAAGATCACAAGGGGCCTCGGATCTTGCTGACGCACATGCTAGGCAATCAATAAAGCTACGCTGTAGAAGCTGAGTTAATTTCTCCTTGCCAAACCTCAGCTCGAAGATAAAAACATGTTTTTCCTCAGTGTCTGTGGAGAGTAGGGATGTCCCTCTCCTAATAACGACAACCAAGCAGAGACCAGGAATGTCCCCTCTTCCCATAGTCACTTCCTATCAGAGACTAGGAATGGCCCAGCAGTCATCCTAGCAGAGAAAGATAAACAAGGTCCTGAGTGGAGTCTGAGCTCGATAAGAAGGTCTGACGCCTACAGGGAGGAATGTGGCGTTTGAAGAATCTCGTCACGGGTGACTGAACTTGAACGAAGAAACTTATTGCTTTAAGAACATCCCTTACACCTCGCAGTAAAGTAGAAATGCAGGATTAAAAATTGCAGCACCTCATGCATTCCTGAGTACAACATCATGTTCTAAAGCATTAAAATGAAAGCGAATTGGCAAAACACAGTCTTGCAGCCTTTAGGGAAAGGGAAGAAAAAAAAAAAAAAAAAAAAAGGGAGATGTCGCTTCAAATCTGCTCTGTTCTCCATAGTCCCACCTGAAAGGCCTTAAAACAGTCCTGATGAAACACAAGCATGTCCCAGAAAGACTCCAAAGCTGCAGTGGGAGACGCTCGGTTTCATTTGAGCGCACACTCAACGTTAGCATGGAACAGAGCCTAACAGTGAGAACGGACCTGGGTTTCGGGGGGGGGTACAATGCTCTATGTAGGTTATGGCACATGCAGCACCAGCACATCTGGAAAAAAATAACTCAAAGGCAAATTTTTAAAAACACTCTACAGGAGGGATGGAAATATTAAAAACCATGAAATCATGGAAACATTTTGACGAGTGAAACAACTGCCATCCTCAAAGTCGCCTTTTCTCTTCATTTTCATATTTTAATGATTTTTAAATTATACACTTCATTTTATTACTATCAAGTGTTTTGGTGCATTTTCCCAGGCCCGTGGGAAGACGACTCCAAGCATGTGTTCACACTAATCTTCACACACTCTGGTGCCACATGCAGAACAGTTACAGAGAAAAAAAAATAACAAGCACACAAAAATATATATATATTCCAGCATCTATAAATCATGGCCTTTTCTGCTCACCAATTTATGATAGTTTCAGGAAGAGTTATCGTCCAAGTTTCTCTCTCACACACACACGTCTTTGCAAGTACCTTCCATTAAAATTTGAATTCAGATTAAAAAAAAAAAACTGGGCTCTTTATAAAAAAAAACTACATATATAATGAAACAAATTTAAATTTGAATTAAAATGCTGTGGGTACCTCAGTTTTTCACCCCCAGAGTCACCTTCTCTGTCGAGAAATCTTGTTCCAACAAACACAGCAAATGTGTGTGTAACCAAAAACATGGTGAACAGCATTTCCTGGCCACTATAGAGTTCCTACTTAGCAACATCAGAATGTCAGTGACACAGTGACCTGTGACACCAGTGCAGCACTGCTGACAGCGGACAAGCTCCCCCCACCCTGCAGTCAACACCGTTCCTTCTGAAAGCGAGCGGTGGGTCACCTCGACTTAACGACCTAATTATGCAGCACTTGGCTGAAGGTCTCCGGGGACGTAAGGGGGGGCCATGCACACTCGTGCAGAAAGGCGCATGAGACAGCTCCTCGACTGAGACCGTGGGAAGGAAGAGAACAGAAAAGAAACAGCAAATATCCCAGCGCCTCGACATCTAGCAACTTGCTTTTCCAAACAAGTGTTTTACTTACAATCGGGGCTATGGAGCGCAAAAACCTTCGACTGCTCCACTTACTGTACCTTCAAATCCACAGCACTGGTTTAAGCTCCGATCATCTTAGTGATAAAATAAAAAAATCCTACATCCTGTTACATGACAGGTTAAGTAAAACATTTATAATTGTATATAAAATAGGACTATTTGTTAACTTCTGCTACCTAAACTAAATCACAAACGTTCAAGTCCACAGGGCTAGCCTAGGACTAAAAGTTGAACATTATTTTGGCAGTCAATTTACATGCTGGCATATATGGTACATGTAGTCAGAGTCAGCACATTTTTACCACCTTCAATAACAGCTTCCGACTCACAACTATGAGTCAGCGAATCCAACTCCACAGCCCTGCTCAGAATCCTAACCCTCCTATGGGGACATCATCGAGCTCCGATTAGAAGCACATGGTGTTGGTATGGTGTTAAGTAAGTCCATCCCCTCTGCTCTAGGCCTGTGGGCTACAGGCTCCTTCTGCTCACTGATTTATGATAACTCTCCCTAAAACGACCGTACTGTCGTCCAAGTTTCTCTCACACACACACGCGCGCACACATACACACATAAAGAGGCCTTTCAATTGCTTACATCTAAACCAGGAAAGGTTTCACTTGGACGAGCTTTCAGAGATAGGCCTTTTGCCTTAATGCCTTTCTTAATTCTCACAGACAATGACCGATTTACTGGACAAAAGAAGAAAAATGTCTTATTTGCCAAGTGCAGGTGCAGAGTCAGGAAAAGTTGTGTGAGCACAGCTGGACCCCACTCAGTGACATGCACCATTTTTATATCCAAATATACCTTTTTCAAAAATTCAACATCTATTCTACCTCACCACAGCAGTATGGAACAATATGGAGTCATACATATGGAGGTAAATATTCTACCTCAAATTCTCAAATCTAATCCACTCACTGAGACACCACGTCTCAATTGAGAAGCTGCACAGGAAAAATCAATAACCACTTAAAAATCTGACAGAACGTTCACAGTCTTATCCTCCACTTCTGTAAGGTAGAATAACATTTGTGGATATTGTTGCAAAGTCACCGAATGCAACTCCAGTGAGCTTGGCTTAATCGCAGATTTGTTTCCCACAGATCTGACCAACCGCACCCTATAATAAAAACAAATAAAATTTCCAAAGAAATTTCAAAAACAAAAATTAAAAATTACAACGCACACATTAGACAGCTCAGATGATGTGGAGATGCTTGCGTTTAAATCATTCCCTGATCAGCTTTTGTTTCCTTTTTGTGAAAATATGCCTCCCAAGAAGCAAATGGTACCTAAAAAGCAAGATAAAAGTTATGATAATCCTCCCAAGACAAGAAGGGCATGTAATGTGCTTCATTTAAGTGATAAAGTGAAAATTTTAGATTTTTTGAAAGGCGGCATGTCTTCTGCGGAAGTAGGACGGTGTTATGGGAAAAATTAATCTAGCATCAATACTATTCAAGATAAAGAATGTGAAATAAGATCTAGTTTCTGAGCTGCGTCAGAAACATAAAAAATGGTATCGATAGTTCATGATAAAGCACTTTAAAAGCAAGGAAATTTTACAGTACTGTACGCATCCAGAACAGCTGCGATTTTTGCTCAACCGCGGCGTCCTTGGGATATAACTGCAGATACAAAGCGTCTGCTGAATTCACATTTAGCTTTGAGCCCACATCTAGATCAAACAGTGGCCACAAACAAACAAACAAACAAACAAACAAATAAATAAAATGTCAATGTTACAATGTTATAACCTTATAGAGGCAAAGCATACAAAACACACATAAAGACACCCTTATTATAAAAATATGCAAGCAGCGCCAGCCTATAACCACTGACAGGTTATTAAACATGCACACCTCTGCAGTGAAAAATACAAATAAGTGAGCAAATACCTCTCTTCCACAAGAACTGAGAAAGTGGTTCATGATCCAGCTGCGCGTCGAAGTGCATGATGGGTATTCAAACAGGAAGGAGGTGGTACTTACAGAACTGGAAGCTGAGACTCAGTGCAGCCAGCGCTGCTGCCACCAGCAACAACAGAAAAAAACGGTTTCGGGCCACCATGGTCCTGGCTATGCGCTCCTCTGTCCATCAGCCATCCACGCCCTGCCCTCTGCGCACTCTCCCCCACCACATACCTGGGAAGAGGTAGACACCAGGTCACGTTCATGCCACAACCCGTAAAACTCACCTACAGCTGCTGGGACGTGGGCAGGAATTTTGTCATCATCAATGGTGTAAAGTAACAAGGATTTTAGGAAGCACAAAGGCAGGCAGTGTAAACATTCCACTACACCAAACCAATTCCATGACAACATGCTCATCCCAGTCCTGCTGCCAACAAGCAATTTTAGGCCTGCAGCACCCAAATCTACTGCGGCAATTACACAGAATAGGCAAAATAAAGCAAGTAACTTGCTTATCTTCTTTAATATACCATGGTTAAAATTAAGTCTCATCCTTTATCCTTCGAATCAGATACACATGAAGATTTAACTGTATGAAAATATTAGTGGGGGGAATATGGACCACTTTACGTGCAAATGGCGTAATCCATCTGACAAATGTCTGGTGTGATATTGAGTGATTTAAAAAGAGGTGAATTATATTGTCAATGACCAGAAGGCACCCCCCCTCCCCCGTTTCATTTGCAGAGGGACAGTAGGTGCCACACTAGCTACGATGTTAGTTAAATACAGACTCAACACCTAAGGAGATAAAATGGGGCAACTCAGCAGCACTGTCCTCACCTGTTCTCGCTTTCCGCCCCCCCCCAAAAAAAATTATTCTAAAATATTAGCAGTTGAGCATTATATTCCAAATGGCTGTTTGTCTGTATTATCCATAAGGGTACACATAATGACAATTCAAGACACCCAAACAAATGAGTTATGTAGACACTGGAGGCTTTAGTGCAAGTATAGCATGTCCATAAATCAACATGTTGTGTCTTAAGCTGTCCGCTGGGAGCATGAGGCAAGGCCATTAACATGTAGCGTCTTAGAACGTTCGTCCCGTACTGCACGCTTGGGAAAACTGTCCTCTTCAAAAACAAACGAGCTGAAGGCTGCGTTTTTGAAGACATGCGCAGATATACTGCATTTGTCTGCAGTCACAACTAAGGCGATAACAGTGTTTTTATGGCTTAAATTACGATGAACATTTTTTATGACAAATATTTGACCAGGTGACACGTGAAAGTTGCTACGTTATGCAGTATTATGATTTACACATTGCACAACATAGTTGCTCAAAGAATCTTAATGATGTTAATAGTGCTAAATCGAAATAAATTAACTGAATGAGTGAAAATGTAATTTACTTGCTTACAGCTACGGTTTAAGAAACACCAGTAACCTTCATGTTACATGTTTATGTACTGTTATGGAATTTCTGGACGGAACTCCATTCACTTAAAGTTGTCACCAGAATCTCACAGACTGCATGTTATAGTACATATTGTAGCTACAACTTACTGTATTACCCCACGACAATCTTAAGTTCATTGTGATTTTTGGGCGTTTGATATGGTGAACAAATGAACAGAAAATACTGAAACGCAAATGCGTTTTCGTTTGAAACCAACACACCAATACAAAACGTTTGCACGCGCGCCGACAGCTTAATGTCTTCCTAGAGTCCACTAGACGTCGTTTGCTTACATCCTGCTTTCTGTAATACGTACAAAATGAGACACAAATGTGAGACAGGTATCAGAGGGAGATGCATGCGCTATTGCACCAGACAGCACATCAGAGGTCCTACAAAACGATGCTTTGTCGTTCCGCTTGTGGTTCCTCCATTGATCCTGCATTGCATTCCATTGCAACATAGCAAATTTTTTCCACTTCACGCATCATTTCTGCCAACGGCATTTGTTGTCATTATTGTTATTTTTGTTATTGTTGTTGTTATTATTTATTATTATTATTCCAAAACAGTTCCGCAACTGTTAGTTGAAATTGGTTGCAGCTGAATAAAATCATTTTTATTGTTTTGCCATTTTAAACAATTTATATCTGTGTCACACACATCGCTTGGTACTTATCGCACTAACCTTCGTTCCCCCACAGCATTTCTGTTGCTCGCCAAAAAGATATATAAAGACAACAATCGACAAAAGGGGAATTACTAAAATAAAACACCCATAATGGACACTCCAAACGTTTCGCTGCAATAGAGCCTAACTAGCATTTTACTTAACGCGGTTCTTCTTTGCTGACATCTGTGGCTTTCTGAATGAGATCAGCTGCACAAGTTTCCTTCATGGCTGCACCAAGCTATGCATCCAAGCCAATCTTCAGATGTAGGCAAGAGTGGAGCACTCGGGCAGCATTTATACGTGATTATATCCATGCATAAAACAAAGCAAAGTTTCAGTCTTTCTTTTTCACAATATCCAGGTGATCACAATGCTTTAGTAAAGCTTACAGCACGGGTACAGAAGGCACGCCGTAAAATCCAACTGCGCCTATATCATTAAAGACCGATAACAAAACATGCCAAGCCCGAAACTGCAACGTTACTTAAAAATAAAAGAGAATACGTGAACGCTTACCCGAATCACATGAGATATTAAAGTCAGTAAGTAAAATCAATGTAAATTTCGTTTCTCTGTCCGTATTTCGTAGGTCCTCTACAGCAAGTGAAGTAGTATGAATTTCTTTAACTCCGCCGGCATTACGGTAAGCAGATCTGTACGTGTATAAAGGCTCTGCTGATGTCGTGAGTGTCACGCCGCCTTCCGGAACTTTAGTATAAAGGCAAACGTGTATTTATCTTTTCTTTAATGTGGCACCGTCTTTGCGTTTATACGCGCTGTTTAGGCACGATGGGCTGCAACTAAGATCTGCTAAGTAGAGCTATAACATGACACACGATAAGCAGTGTTTGTGGTGAGATGAGGTATGGCTGCTGGCTGGGACGTAGGCTATGTTTTTACTTTTGGATGTCGTTTGAAATTTTTGAGCGTTAGAGTATTTCGGGCAAACACCGCGGCAGTGTTGACGCCAGACTTGGCTTAGGAAAGCATGTACGTCAGAATAAGACGCACGATATAAGATGTATTTAACCTTTAACATATAAGCATGCAAAAATTATTTGAAGGCCAATGAACACAGGAAACATATATAACACAGGAAACACACCAAATATGGTTGGGAAAAAAAAATGTAACTAGCTGTTATTTATTCATTATCATTACAGAAATCTTAAAGTGATAATACATGACATTTCCGATGATCAAGATAATTTAGGTCAAGAGAGAGCAACAGTGACATCGTGTGGCCCAACTGTTCAGCTTCCTGGTTTTAATTATTACTATCAAGCCGAATAACGGAATGCGAGAGAAGAGCAGGCCATTCAGCAGGAGTAAACTGATAAACGGTACATTATTTGTGGAGTCAAAGACATTAGCAGTGTTGTAATGTTACAGTACGTCGTTACAGTACTTGGGTATTTTGGGAGAGCATCTGTACTTCAGTTTTTAAATTACTGTCAACTTTTACACCACTGCTTTTCTGAAATAAAATGCATACTTTTACTCTGATACATTTTACAATTGGCATTTTCATTACTTACTACAAAACAAAGAATACACTCCCAAAGTTTCAGTTTTCAGTCTTTGTGTTCAATGTAACAAGTTCAGGCAGGTTAAAAGAACAGCAGAAAGAAGCAGCATCCTCCTCTAGCAGCAGTAAAGCTGCTCCAGCACCTGCTACATCTGCTAGCTTAACTTCTCCAACAACGTGACTCAGACCACTCGTGACCATAGAGATATCTAAGAGATGTTCTCCTTTCTTGGCATAAAGGGTTCCTCATATTGAATGAAGCACCTGCTGTGCTCACCAAAAAGCACAGAAAAAAATAAATAATTGTGTGTTTTACTTTCAATACTTAAGTACATTTATTCAGAAACTACTTAAATACTTAAGTACAGTTAATAACTGATACTTTCATACTTAGGTAATATTGCAGTGGGTGACCTTGACTTTTACTTAATTTTAGAGTAAAATATCTGAACTTTTACTTAAGTGTGGCTTTCAGTTTCTTTATACAATGCTGGACATTCACATGAAATATTTAGTTTGAAAACTCCAGAGTATGTTCTGTGTGTGTTTGACATTTTTTAAACAGGGAAAGTCGTGGCAATGAATGGATGAACTGTACATGTACTGGGATGAACAGGAGCATTACAGTGAGGAGACCTGGCAAAGCAGGGGTTAATGTCCAATGAACGTTTGTTTTGGGATATAAATGTAACATTGAAGCTTCTTATAGAGGTGTTATGGATGGATTAAAACTAAAATTTTGTGATATTGCGGGATTCTGACAAGAATACAGTACTAATATTAATAGTTACACGTTTTAGTTTTAGCTGTACTGTACTCCTACAAAGAAATTGTGTTATAATGCTGATGTACTGCGGGGGGGTTGGCGCCCCACCCTGGGTGTCCCCTGCCCTGTGCCCTATGTCTCCTGAGTGTCCTGGGCTCCAGGCTTCCCGCGACCCTTAACAGGATGAAACAATATAGAAGATGAATGAATGAATGAATGACACTAACCCACTCAGTGTGACATCACTTTGCATTTCTTAATTTTAGCCATGCATCACTGACATACATTTTCATCTGCAGATACTAAGGTATGGGACAGGACAAGTAATACATGTATAACTTTGCCTTATATTTATTTGAAATGCCTTTGCTATCAACGTGTGTCTGTCAATCCTATGTCCTTCCCACAAGCAGTATTTTTCTCTCTGGACAAAGTATTATGATGCTATAAAAGATATTAAAGGCTGTGTCCTGCAGCCAATAATTCTCATTTCTGTGCTGACATTGGGCAAAGACATCGGTGAAATAGACTTTACACACAGGGATTAACTGTGCGAATTTATGTCTGAAATGCTTTTGGGTCACCTTAAGTGACAGTCTGTTTCATATTAGTAACCAGAGCTCGCTGCAGAACTTTTGTGTTTAGACCAGAGATAATACGGTGCGTTTACGCAGGTATATGGTGTATACCAACCTAACTAACTAACTATAAATGTTGTGTAAAAAATAGAAAAAATATATATTGTTTTTGTATTGCCAAAGTTTTTGTCACCTATCCATGAAGTAACAGTGCACAAGTGAAAGCATGAATGTCTTCTTGAAGGACTAGAAGTAACAACATACCCGTTTATTAAGACAACCTTGCACAGGGCTGCAGGAACCAAGCGGGCCACATCCCCCCAGTTAAATAGGCTTTTGCATTTGAATACCAAAAGAAATTATTTGCTTGGTACACTTCATCAGTTTTTACAGCAAATGCATTTAACATTCAGCAATTTTCAAATTAAGTGTAATATAAGAATAAATGGGTTCTACATTCTACAGTTTTTCATTTACGGGATCAAACATCTACATCCCGTGGACCGCAACCGGCCTAATGGAGGTCCTGGTTCTGTCTGCAATTAACTTATGTGGCGAATCAGAACTGAAAAACTGAAACACTTCACCAAAAATCCACTCTACACAGCAGTACACCACACCATAACTGGAATTTTGCATAAATCGCTTTTTTAGCAGCTGAGATATATAAAAGGAGTATTGTAAGGAGAATTCTTTTAATTTACTGTAATAGTAAAAATTTGTCTTTTTTTGTGCTTTATCTGTGTATTTCCTTTTGTACGACACCATGTTATCTTCCAGTGGCAGATTTTGGAACTACATTTTTTTACTCTGAATCTTTTTCC
This sequence comes from Chitala chitala, assembly GCA_025773905.1. Taxonomy (NCBI): domain Eukaryota; kingdom Metazoa; phylum Chordata; class Actinopteri; order Osteoglossiformes; family Notopteridae; genus Chitala; species Chitala chitala. The sequence continues at coordinate 64,054 of JABJVR010047765.1, forward strand.
CGGTCCCTTGAATAGCATGTGTAGAAATTTGGGTGCCGTTCCATTCAGAGCTACAGAGACCTCTAAACACTGAGACTTTACTTATAACCACCCTGTTTTTCACCTATAACTGGTGAACAGCTGTATGGAAACTGCACCATAACATGTTAATATAGCAACTGCAACTGATATTGTTGTGGGTATGATCAAAGAACTGTCAAACACTGATTATTAATCTTGCATTAAGCATAAATGTTTTGTAACTATATTGTGCATATATGAAGAAAACATTAATTCTTTACATAGTTCATAATTTTCTTTTCATTTAGCAATTTAAAAAATTAATAAATTAAAGTTCCATTATCCATTATCTACCGCTTATCCGGGGCCGGGTCGCAGGGGCAGCAGTCTAAGAAGTGATCCCCAGACTTCCCTCTCCCCAGACACCTCCTCCAGCTCTTCCGGGGGGACACCGAGGCGTTCCCAGGCCAGTTGGGA